>JARJDQ010006663.1:0-16773 GCA_030264215.1 Geostiba sp. GC000077 | reverse complement strand
TGGTCACAGGAGGAAAGATTATGAGGCACGAAGGCGTTGAGCGTGCACCGCGTAAATATGTGTACGACCTGGAAAATCTCTCCAGTCTCCCCTTTCCAGAAATGTAACTCCAAACCGCCAAATATGCAGTGAAATTGCGTCACCGGCGCGCTCCGCATGGCAACATACAGCATGTTCTCACTAGCAGATCAATTTATACCAACACAAATGTGGAGGCGCTTCTTGCTACATGTTGTATGAGTGGGTAGCATGCCTTGGAGCGTAAACCTGTTTAAGGCTGGAAAATTGCAGTGCACGTCGGCAGAAAATATGTTAAATTTCTGAACAGCGCCGCGAAGGAAGACGCACAATTTACCAGCGCGCCGAAAACAGAAAATTATGAAACAATTTTGCGCGCGTGTGCCGCGCGCTGAGGTAACGAGCTTAGTTAGAAAATTTTAATTCGTCCGCGTGTGCGGATTATAATGTAATTAGGGTGCGGGAGGTCGCATAAAGGGCGAGCGCATATGAACTTACGATATTTCTCCGAACGCTGCGAAGGCTTCTCGCAGCGTTTGCGTCTCTATCTCCGGACTGAGGTCGCCGACGAAAATGTGATGGTGCTCTGCGGCAGAAAAGAGAAGCATTCATAATTACGGATACGTACATAATCGCATTAGCAGTAAGTACTAAATAAACACATGATCACTAGTGTGGGAAATATTTTGGTTGTGCTTCGCACATCGATTAGCCACACACCACTAGAAAAACAAGATCAGTATCTAAGAAAGGAAAAACCAAGGTTTTATCGCATCCTGACATCGCTACGTATTTTCTGACTTCCTGACTTTACATCATCCTTCGCGGCGAAGTTGATGCTAAAGTTGGTATGTGGAATTAGCCAAAATGCGAGCGGCAAGCACGAAGCGGGGTAGCATTCCTCAAGGGAGACATTTCGATATTCCCAGCGCGGCAAAGAAGACGGATACAAAGTTTGCTCTGCGAGACAGGTAATTTTCCAAACTGCATACGAATGCGAGCAGTCTTTGCATCTGCAAGTAAGTTTAAACATTTTTTGAATACTGGCGAAAGATGAAGAACATCGAAGCCGAAATATGAGTAGGCGACGAAACCCTCCTTGGTGCAGATGGGGGGCATTTGGCCGCAGTTACGATGTGATAACTTGGAGCAGTTGGAGCAGCTTTTCTTTGACACTGTCCTCCCGTCCCGTCGTTTCGGCGAACGACTTCTTGCTGCCGGCCGCTGCAGTCGGGCGAAATAAAGCGATCCGAAATTTTCGGCAGCCGGGATAAAAATGCCGGGAAGCTGGTGGAAATCGCTTGCAGTCAGCACTATTTGTAATGATTCCAAATCGCAGCGGGCGCTCCGAGTCGATAATGAGTCGGACAAGTGACGCTAACCGATAACGCTGCTGCCTGCGGGCGCGCGCACAAAAACATCCTTCCCCCGAAGTGCTTCGGCAGTTCGGCAGTTACAGTTACGCTTACAGTTACAGTTACAGCCGGAGCTACAAACTTACAACTAACGCACACCCCCCGTGACACTTTAATACACTGTAATGCCAACAGATATCACGAAGATTATCACGCGCGCAATTAATTTTTAATATCCAACCCCAGTAAACAATTCTGATACATTCATATGGCTGCAGATACATAATTTTAAAAGAACATTGTTATATTAACTAATTTATATATTTAAGACATATTGGAAACTTTAAAATAACATATAATATATATTGGCTCAGTTATGTTATTGTTTGCAAATTTACATCGATGCTACGTATCAGATATATGATTTTGTTTGCTCCGTACCGCTTTACTATTCAAGTGTAATTAAACACGCAAACGCTTAAATCATTCATCAATGTGTACAATTCACATACGTGATGGCCGGATTGAATTTGTAAAGTTGCGGCACCGTTTTGAAAATCACCGAGAGAAGATGGATGGTAGCTGAATTAGTCATGATTTTTCGATGCGAATTATTTATCGAATGGTTGTGCACCGCAACATTAAATTAACTCTATGACAAGGCGCCCCTCGCCGCCCGCAATTTGCATTGTAAATTATGTACGATTTTGCACGAATTACGGGCAAGCGCGGTGCGACGACGTGTAAAATTCATTCCGATATATAGAAAATGCTGGCGCGCCGTTAACGAGATTTATTGGCGTATTATAATAATAACCCGGTAAACTACGTGGCGTGCGTGGATGATATTAGCTCGCGGCGACGCGGAAATGCTTACTCAAAGTTTATAATCGCAAGCGCCGAATCTCGGGCCCCCCTCCCCATCACCGCGCTAGCGATTCAATAATGCGAAACTATGCAGGTCGACCTAATTATGATGAATACTTTATTCGATTTCGAAACGCCAGGAAACGCCAGGACAGATACGGAGATAGCGTCGGTACCTACGCAAGGAAAGTACATGCGGTGGCGGCTGGCGGTGTGTTTATCGATCATACCCGAGCCGGCGAGTTTGTTACAGCTTCGCCAGAGCGCGCGTTCAACGTTCAACAGCGTGATTTATTTAATCGGAATGAAATGCAGTTTTAAATCGACGTTCGGAGGCGAAATCGTTTGATTAAAATATATTGCCGCCGCGTTTTGTAATCTATGTTTAAAATATGCGCGCCCTCAGCGAGCAAGCGTAGAAAAATGATGAATTTTCAAGCGTCGAAACATAATTTACGATATGGAGGAAAAACGATAAATTTTCGATGTGGCCAAAAAAAAATACCCAAATATCAACCCCAAAGCCAAAGCATAAAAAAGAAGCACCAAGCAAGCATGTTTCACATCACTTCGCCAGAAATTTGCCACTATGATTTTTTTGTTCGACAATTGTGCGTTGATTCCTGCTACAGTTGGTATATATTGTGTGTCGTGCGTGCGCATAACGATGATGTTGGAATCCGCGATTTTCACTTAAAGAAACGCTCGTCGTGGCGGCGGGCCGCAGGAAATCATAAACAAAACTTGATGCGAGTCACGAAACGATTTACGTCGATTCGTGTCATTCATAATTGTATCGATTTGGCGCGCGGGCGCGCTGCGGGAGAGGGTCGCATTAAACGCAGCGCAAATTCGGCGCGACGGCGGCGGCGAATGAATTACGACGTTGCGGATGGGGACGAGAACAAAAAGCCGCAAGCGGCGTACAACGACGCCGAGGAACTTCGAAGGCGAATCGTCTCGCACAAACACAAAGCCAAGATGAGATGAACAAACACGGCGACGCATGTCGGTGCGTTGCGCGCGGTGGAGGCGCCGGGCACTCATGCGCGGAGGTGTGCAAAGTGAGAATGTAATTTTGCATATGAGTCCCTGAATATCAGATGTAAATGCGACGCGGCGCGATGCTGGATCCCATTTGGCGAAACGCTATATACCTGATACCATGTCTCCTTACCAC
The DNA here is from genome assembly GCA_030264215.1 of Geostiba sp. GC000077. Classification (NCBI taxonomy): domain Eukaryota; kingdom Metazoa; phylum Arthropoda; class Insecta; order Coleoptera; family Staphylinidae; genus Geostiba; species Geostiba sp. GC000077. The sequence continues at coordinate 13,353 of JARJDQ010006663.1, read as the reverse complement.
CCTCTTGCCGCAGCAGCCGCGAGAAGACGCATCCCGTTTCCTCATATTTGATTACAGTTTGGTTCGCTTCGCATAGGATGCGTAGCACTTTAGCAAATTGTCCCGCCACCCTGTTGTGAAATATGACAGCAAAAATCGACGATTTGCAATTAGGTGGTGAATCTTTGTGTGTGGAAAATTTTCGGAACGATTTTGCATTTGCGAAAGCGGAAACGCTTTGAGTCGATTGAATTATACACATCAGCGTGCCTTGGACGCAGATATAAAATATGATTCGATTTACGCCCGCCGCTGTCGCAGGCCGACGAGCAGCGTCTAGTGAAGTGGAATCGAAGTAATCTAATTAATAAATTGCGTTAGCCGCACGCGGACCTGATTCCCCCTGGTTTAAATGAAATTAGGAGGCAAACAGTAGGTGATTACGGAAGTTGCCATTAATTACGCTCAAAACTATCTGATCAATACCTAATACGGCCGACGAGGCCGACGAGGCCGGCGAAGGCGTGGGCGAAGGTAAGTCGGGGGTGGCCGATGGAAGCGTGAGAGCTTAATGCGAACCGATCGGCCGTGCGCAAAGCGCGCCCATGAGGATGAGGCGCCGAGAGGTGTGAAATGCCATTGCCGGCAACGGCGGCGACGGCGGCGACGACGGACCGAGGAGGTGGAAGCGGCGTTGGACCGTGCACGAGGTCAATATTTCAACATCGCGGCTGCGTCTGAAATGCGATATCGACGCCTGTGCGAGCGCAAAAAATAAGCGGCGAGCAAACGCACTGCGCGGTTATCTGGCGGAGGCGCCGGTCAGCAGAAGTGGGCAAACGGCCAGATACTTAAAGCCGCGCCAGCCCCCCAGACCAATCATGCGGCATACATTACCCAGTGCTACGTAATTGCGTTTCCACGTTCCAAACATCCAAAATCAAAGGCACACCAATGGCTCTAAGAGTTTCTTTCAATAAAGCTTGTTTTCGCCGTGTAAAATTTCACGGTTTGACGATGCGCAAAAAAGAAGTGCATTATAATATCTTACTAAAAGTACCCTATTTGTTAGCACAAAGGAGAAGCGAAAAATATTTTCCTGGATTTAATTGAATTCGGTGAATTATTACGGCGCGCATTCGAATGCGGGCGCGCGGCGAGAACAAAGAGGAAGATGTCGGGGGAGCGCACACGCTGGCGACTGTCGGCGGCGGCTGGCGCGCGGTGGCGGAACAAACGTCCGAGCGCGCGCGGGCGATGGAATAAAAAGGCAGCCGCCGCACACACATCGACCCGCCGGAGCCGGAGCCGAAATGCGATGCGATGAAAGAGCCCTCCCACGCGAATGCGCCAAAATACGACGACAGCACATCCAGCGGTCGAACACGATGATTCTCCGTATTAGAAATAGAAAACGTATTTGCTGCATATTCGAAGGAAACAAAGGCAAAACGGAAAAATCATTTACGCTCCCTGATGGCAGTAAACTGCGTCCGTCAATTTTCATCGACTATAAATATACATCAGTCGAAGCGAAAACCACCACGCATGGTGGTGGAAAATCTGGAAAAAGGTTGGCGAGTTTATTGTAGGTCGATGAGGCACACAGGTATGGACGTTTTGCGATGCAAACGAATTTCCTCCCAGAGTCCAAGACGGACATCGGGAATATTGACTCGTTGACTCCATCGAGTCCAGTCCAAAGTTCAAAGTGGAACAAATCAATTCGGCGTGACGGTGCTAATTTCTAAAGCGCTAAGCAAGTTGAAAGTTTTTTAATTACGAAACCTTTATGGATCTATTAGTATCAGCGCGGGACGGCGGCAAATCCCATTTGCGGGGAGTAAGCGAAGACGCCCCCGACGTGGGCGAAGTGCGGACGCAGCGAGTTTTTAAGACTTTGTTGATACTTTGGCTATTGATTGAAATCAGCGACTGGCGGGAGAGGGGGCGGCTGTGTTATGCAAAGAGGGGCAGCGCATCAAAAAACGACAAATGCGACGCGCCCGCGCGCTGGAAAAGTTTTCCTAATTAAATTCGCATCGGCCGCTCTCTTCACCCTCCCACCGTCAACATTAATGGGACTCAATTACTTAGTGCGCGTGCATTAAAAATCCAAATCTATGATGGCAACTTTCACATCGACTTAATTTACAAACTAATACTCGATGAAAGCTCTTTTATAATGACAATATTTGTTTTACTTAAGGTGAAAGTTGCTTGTTTGTATAATAGGGAGTTTTATTTGAATTAAATAATATTAATCGATGAACATTCTCACAAAGACGCGGTTTGATTTTTTTAGTTCGTTGATGGCATCTTTTTCACATACTAAATGTCTAGAAAAATCTGAGCATGCAAATAACTATTATTTCTTACGCAAAGTTCAAATGGTGAAACACATTTGTCTCTTGGCGCCTCCACCAACATTTTCATTTTACGGACGTGTTTTTGATGATACATTTGTTGATTACGTGTAGAAGTTGTTAACTTTTTGTATATGCAATAATATCGTTGGAAAGAGCATGAAATTTGTCCATGGTGAAAATTTTATTTCACAATCGTGTAAGTTTATAAGTTATAGCTAATTAAAAAGTAGCAATCATTTTGTAATTTATTTTTTGTTTTTCTTGCAAATGAGCGGTATGTATATAATTGTTGAAAGACAGGGTTGGAATTTTTTCGTTCGTTGATGGCCACTTTTTGACTTACTAAAAGTCTAGAAAAATCTGGGCATGCAAAATGTGTGTTTTTCTTCCTCATAGTTTCAAATTGAGAAACACATTCGTCTCTTGGCGCCTCCACGAACATTTTAATTTTACGGACGTGTTCTTGATGATACATTGGTTGATTACGCAATAAATTTGTTCACTTCTTGAATATGCGATAACATTGATGGAAAGGCCATGAAATTTGTCAACATGCAGCAACTATAAAAATGTTGTTTCATAATTATGTAAGGTTATGAGTTATAGCTCATTCACAATTAACAATTTTTTTAAATAAATGTTTGTAATCCTTGCCATTGAGCGGTTTGTATTTCCTTGTCGCATCATACTTAAATATATCAAATTAAAGGAAATTTATTGCTCTTCCGAATGATCCTAATTTTATTATTGTGGTTTTTCTCATTTTTGAGTTCTTGGGTTTTTAGTATGAAATATCGTTTTGAGTGTACTTTGTATGCTTCAATTTTTCTAGATTTTTAGTATATCCAAGAGATAACATCAATAAACTAAACAATTCAAATCTAATTTTTGTGGAAAGCAGTTTCACATGCAATGTTAACTTGTTAGCAATAATCTAAAAATATAAATGTTGAAACTAGCCTTCTATTCCTTGCAATATCTTGTTTTGTGTATAACTTTGTAACTTGTGTGGAATTGTGTTGTTGTTTGAGATTTGAATTTACCTATTTTTTGTATTTCCTGCACACAATCAATACAATGATCCATTTTTCCGCTGCCGTCTCCGCCGCCCCGGGGTCTATTTAGTATTCCCGGCGATTATTAACTTATGCAGAAAACTGTTGGACGGTGTTGTTGTATATGTACTATACGAGTGAAGGACTTTTGCCAGCGGATAACAAAGGTTGCGTGCCTGGCGGGGCCGCATGATAGCGCAGGCGGCAGGTGGAGGTGAAAATTATAACGTTACCCGCCCCCACATCACTCGTGCACGATGCACGACAATCGCTCGGATTTTTAAAACGGCCTTTTAAAACGCAGTGCACCTCAACTGCAATCAATGCGACTCCTGGAGCACTGCACACATCCAGAACGAATTGGGAATTAGTTGCTTGGATTTATTCCATACGGTGCGGTGTGGCAAAGTTTGACTCGATCTGTCAATAAGTGGATTAACGTGCCGCAGCGAGCGCCCTCTAGGTGTGTCATTGTGCAGCCGGTTGCATATTGAAAATACCTCTAGAGTCTGTTCGACGAGGCGAGGCAATCATATTACCATGGTGACCATATTATTTATATGGACACAGCACTCTTTTCAAACGCCTCCCCTCATCGAATTTGCTATAACTGAATGTGCGTGCGAATTTTGCGTTTATTTGCAGTTCAATAGAATTCGTTTTGTATTTCGAGCACACGCAATGAATTTCACGAATGTTTTCCTCCACCGTGCGTTCCACGAATACAAAGGCATCGGGGGCGGCGTGGGATGTTGTGTTAGTGGGCAAATTGCGTGCTCGGTCGGAATCGAAAATGCAACATATTTACGTTTATGTTTTAATAGAAAACAAAAGCAGCGGGGTTGGCGTCAGTGGTTTTGCTTTTTCGAAGCCGACACATTCCGCTAGCCCCCCGAAACAACTGCGTGAATAATCAAATTTTAATTATTACTCATAGTTGCTAATTGGATTAGCTGCGTAGCGCTGTGGAAACACACGATGAAGGCATTTGCGCATCGCCGAATCCAACGTGGACATACATGTTGCGCTGCACTGTTGCACTTTAAATCCTGTCCCAGAATCAACATATTATATTTACGTACGCGTGCGATGTGAAGGTGAAGTGACAAAGAAAAAGAGGCACGGAAAAACGCCGCCTTTGTGCAGGCGTAAACGAGGTACATTAGAGAGATAATTCTTTCCGTGGCGCGTTTGCACGAGAGGTGAAAGCGGGCATTGCCGCCGCCACCGCCGCCGACCGCCGACGGCATTGGCGGCGCGCAACCAAAGTAGAATTTATGAGGGTCGGAAGCTCGGCTGCATATGATGATAAACTTGACGGCACTAATGGTAGCTAAATTTTCGGGGGGTGGCGGCGGCAGCGGCGGCGGCGCAGCCAGGAGGAAAAAACTTTGATTCGGGCCGCGCCGGGTTACACTTTGGATTTCCGCTATTTGCGCCCCCTCCACCCCGATTATGCGGGGTCCAAAGTTATTCGCTGGCACCTGCCAAATGCATGCGACTCTGAACGCCCCCCAAAGGAGGGCCACTTTCTCAGAAGTGCCCATGGCCCGGAAAATCAGGGCGTAAATTTACACAAGATTAAGTAATGCAGATGAGCACGTGTAGCGCGCAACAAAGATCACAAAAACATCGTTTGTTTACACCCCCGAAAATTTCCAAAGCTAATATAACGATACCAAAATTCAGCGCTCGGGAAAAATACGCTCGAAAGTTTTATTTTTTGAAGGGCTGCGCAAATAAGATCATATATACACATTACGATACAGAACATCACTTCCTCGTTTGCAGGCGCGGCTCTTGAGTATCGCGCATGTCAAGCGTGCTATCAACGCTGCCATCGCAGCGTGGAAAATTCGAAAAGATGAGGGATAAATGATTGTCTCGCCGATGGTAATTTATCAAAAGTGAAAGTCAAGTCGGCGCTCTTTCATATATCACATTTGCTATACGCGTTCGCTGGAACAAAATAAAAAGGAAAAAAAAGAAAAACCAAATTTGCAACTTTGCTTCAAATCTGCATGCTCTATACTTCTTCTAATTGCGATGGAACACGTAAACAAGCAACTACACGATAGGAGGGTTAAGAAATTAAACGTTTGCTTAAATCGTCGTGTGGAGTGATTTCCATGCAAGATAGTCCTTGAGTCCTAGCATCGTGCACATTTTTACGACGTTAAACACTTTAATGGCCGCAAATTAACCAGAGTGTACACAACTAAACGAGCAGCGTTGCCGAAGCTATATGTAGTCCGCGTAGCCGGAACTAAAGATTGAAGGGGTGGGGTTGTGAAGACTGGTGCTTAATTACCTTATGAATATTGCAATTTTTCTCCGTTATCATTAATTATACGACATGCGACAATTCATACATCAAGCGTAGAAATTTATACGTTTTCGGTCCGCGAGTCCCGTGGTGGAGGCGCCGCGCCGGTGGCGTAAAAGAGGGTTATAATAAATTATCCAGATATTGCAATTTGTATTCAACGAAAAGAGGCCGGACGCGAATGCGTCGGATGAATCGAGCGGAACGACGGGATAGTTTGCCGAATGTAAAGAACCGGCGGCGGCGAAGGGGCGGGCGCGCACGGACGATACGATTCACTCGACTGCACTAAAACGAAGAGCGAAGCGCCGAGTTTCCAAACGCCAGCGCTGGCTGTTTTTACAAGCACTTGTTTAATCACTTTTCTTTCACTTTCTTCCTTCGGAAACTATTAGCGCGTGGGCGGCGATTGCCACCCCTCTGGGGGAGAAGTTGAACTTATTGCTAAGCCGCGCCGAGCTGCGCCGCGCACATAGATTATTTAACGTGATTTATTTATTTTAAATAGGTTACATTGAAATTTCCAAAGACGTGCCCGCGTGGAGTGGCGGCTGAAAGCTGGTTGGCGGCAACGCGCTCCGGGGCGATTACGTCGACGCCAGGCGCCACTACACAAGAATTATTATTTTTAAGAAATCATTACAACAAGAAAATATCGCCGAAGCGAAAAAGAGGAGCGCACAATACAGCTTCGTGCCGCCGTCGACGTCGCCGTCGCCCGCCGCCGCCGGCACCCGCCTCCGTCGTCGTTGTCGCCGGCGGTCGCACATTGCCTGTCCGCTAGAGTGCTCAATAAATAACGGGAAATTGGAGGACAACGCTGACAAAAAGGAAGAAAGCGCGCCGCGGACCGATATAAAAACGACCGAGGCGACGACCGAATGCCGCCGTCGCCGCCGCCCCCCACAACCCCCTCCCCCCACCCCCAACCGGAACAAAAAGGCGGAATTCATCCTTCGATCATTAGTAATCTATATCGAAGTCACATTATGGACTTGCGGAAACTTTTGTGTCGCGCAACTTTGATTTCATGCTGCGCTGCCGCCCCCAAGACACCGTCAATTACACAAATTAAATTATACTTTTTAATAAGCACGTCATATAGTTGGAGCCGGTAATGAAATAATATTTTAGAGAATATCCGTTTTTTCTTTTTCCATTTTTTTTCTTCACTCGTGCTGGGAACGATTTTAGCACAGCTTTATACACTATCATAAACTCACAAACAGTAAAAATTTTATAAAGTCTATATAACCAGACTTCTTCTGGTGTTGAGTGCGTATTAAAAAAAATGTTTTGCAGTTCTGCGTTTTGCATACGATGTTGGAAAATCATAATAAAAGGCTTCGTGTCCTTCATCACGTTTCAGCCTGCAAACATAATATTTCATCATAGCCCCCCCCCCCCTCGTAGTTTACCAATTTTTTGCAATTTTACAGCCACATGAAATGTGTGTGGAGGCGCCGGGCAAAAACACACATTACGATATAATTTGTTTACACGTTACATTTTTCAATTTTAGCCGCGGTAGACCAGAAAACCCCAAAGCCCAAATAAAGCAACGTGCCAGGATAAAAGTTAAATCGAGAATTGCGCCCCAACGCCGTGCGTTGGCAGTGACGGCGACGGCGACGGCGGCGGCGATGGCTTGGCATTGTTCAGGAAGAAAAAGTGCATTAAAAAGAATCGAACAAAAGCGGACGCCCGCAACGAGCGAATAAAAAATCATATTTTATTAAAGTGTCATAAAGTTAAAGCTGTTCAAAGACAAAGGTTTAATATGGCTTAGTCGCATGTAAAACAAGTGCGACGCGAGCGCATACTAGTAAGCGAGGGTGTTTTTTTCCCTTTCTTTGCGCGCCCTGATTATTCCACCCGGCAGCTGCAGTGGCACGTTAATTATAAATGCGCTTTTTACCTGCAACAGCGTAACCTACAACCTGCAGTTAATCGTACATTTGATTCCTCAAACGTTATCATTAATTTCTTGTCCTGCTTGTGTCCTGTCATTAATTCCACAACACAAAAATATTGTTATGCTCTTTGTTTGAATATCCACGCAAACTTAATGGGCGCAAGAGATCGTAATTGTCGGCGTCCCGACGAAACATGCTTTTAGCATTTTCCATTTGCGTTTTAGTTAATTCAATAAACTTGTACCTGAGCGCCTAATTGGAAATTATCGATCCTTGGCGTTACGCACGAACGGCCAGGAGCGCTCAGTCGTCCTGCTGCTGGATGCGCGCGGCAAGCAGTGAAAATTAATTTTAAAAGATTAATAGCTGCCTGCAATACATAATGTCTATTAATTATGTGATAAACATGTAGAGTGCTAATTAAAAACCTGTTCCGGTGGTTTGCGGTGGCTTGCCGCGCTGAAATTATCGTAAAAGAGCACTCTCGTCCTCGTCGTTACGGTTAAGGGCCCACCTCAACCCCTACATGCCTATGTCAACATTTTTTATGTATAGAAGATGACAAACAACATCAATATCCATGGCAAAAAAGTGATACAGTTGTTGTTGTGTTTCTACATGATCGAATAAAGTTAGATTGGTTAACGAATCCATCCAAAACGAATCATCGCAAATCGTGCTTCTATATGGAGGGAGGGAATCTGATAAAAACTTTTTGTCGCAACAGTGGTGGGCGCTCGTTAGGCGCAAATAATTGAAATCGAAGCGGAACTGAACAGCGCCACTAACCCGGGACGCAAATTGCTCTCGTTACATAATACCTCAATTATGCAGCGCGGATGAAAGTTACGCATTGGGCGATATATACAGCGCCACACCCGAGAAAAAGCTCCGCCGGACACAAATATAATTTCTCTTTGTCACGTAGCGAGATTAATTTGCGCGGTGTTCTTTTTTTGAACCGCACTTCGCGGGGCCAAAAATGCGACAACTTTTATTAACACGCCAACAGGCAAGCGCACCAAGTGCAAATTGGCAGGTTTAACGAGCAACCCGCCCGTCATTCATTGACATTCACCACGAGAGACAGAATGAGCGAGTAGAGTGGTCTGAAGGGCGTGCGTTTTTAATTTGCCATTTAAAAGTCGCTTGACAACTAATTAATGCATTTTTTAATGTTTCATGACAAACTTATTGATGGGTAATTAGCAATATCCCCTCCCGCATGGGGTTTTATTTGAAAAGGTTAATATCGGCACATCAAAAAGGTCGCATCGTCCGCATTTAATTTTTTCCTGTTTGCTCGGAGGCGTATTGAAATTTCAGGTCGGAATTTACGCACTGGCTATAAAAAAAAAAAGTATACAAAGTGTAAAAAACGAATATCATATACTTCTACTTAACTTAAAAATGTGCAAAAATATATGTTTGGTCGGACTAATGGCATTTGGGAAGAACGTGAAATTTCCATCAATTTGATATATTTCACAGTACATATATGAAGCAACAACTATCAAATTCATACCACCCAATGGAAAGAGAAGTAACTATTTTGAAAAAAATATTGGCAATATTCAATGAGCAATAACTCATGAACTTAGAACTGTGAAATATAATTTTCATCGTGGTAAGTTGGCTAATTTCATGCCCTTTCCATTGATGCTATTATATGATGAAAGAGAGAACAAAGTAATCTACAAATATATCACCAAAAAAATGTCCGTAAAATACAAATGTTGGTGGAGGCGCCAGAGGCCTACTGTATTTCTCAATTCGAAACTTTATGCAAGAAAAAATGCATTTTGCATGCTCAGATTTTTCTTGACTTTAAGTATGTCAAAAAGATACCATCATCATCAAAAAAAATTCAAACCCCGTCTATGTGGGAATTAGTCCGACCTAAAAAATTGGTTTTTCTTCTGTTTAGTTCTGAATTTAAGTTTTTGAAGAAAACGTAAATTGGTTACGTTGTTTGTTCAGTCCAGTCATAAACAAACTTGTGACCTTCGGACATCGACTCGTGTTTGCATCTTAAACATATTTGCATAGAACATGTTTGCGGTTTGTGCTTTTGGCCGGCCTCAGCAAGACGACAGACGAACGATACGAACCACTCTATTAGACACGCGACATAATTGCAAACACGGCGCCGCGCGACGAGCACTAACGGCCGCCTGCCGCCGCCGCCGCCGCCGTCGAGCAGCGATATGAATGAAATGCGAATAAACACAACATGACGGCACCCGTGCACGTGCAGCACATGCTGGGCATAACTCAGGTCGACGTTCAATTAATCTAATGTAATGCAAAGGGGTTCGGCGGGTATGTAGTGGTAAAATAACCGATTGCAACCTTAGTTAGCGCTACTTTGTGCCGACGTGGGAGATGCGCACACCCAATCAAGCACATGCAAGCGTGTCTAGCGCGGTATGATAAATGCAATTAAAGGGCGAATGTTTTGCAGGCGCAAGCGGCGTAATGAGGGCGCAGTGTGCGCTGACCGCGACATGCACGACCCTGTCCATTAGGCAATTACTTAGGTGTGATGCCGCCGCCGCCGCAGCGGCATTGAAGTGTGTTTAAATGCGCGCCGCGTATGAATATTAATGCGGTCGTGGTATTATTTGTGTCGAACCTCGAAGGCGCACCGGCGCCTCCACCATCAGCGGCGGAATCACCAATTCGCATGTTATTTATGTCTTCGATGGCCTTAATTTATTTTCTTTTAATTGCACACCGTATAAAACGTAATGTCACTAGTGAATTTTACGTCTACCTGGCCTTTCGCATACTGAGTACGCCCGCAAATTGCTTGCAATGAAAAAGCAGTCATTTCGAACGCATTTTAGCGTTTTATGTTACATTCATTGTCTTGCTGGGGAAAGAGCACTCTGTATAAAGTCACCACTGCAGGGCTGGTAAGTCCGCCAGAGTCAGTAGTGAGAGAGCTCCGCGCCTGCAAGAGGGAATATTAAATTCGGTCGAGTAATAAATTTCAGCGTCAATTTCCCACGTTCGCTGTTTGCCCGCTGAAATGCCGAAATGCAAACGGCTTGGTTCTCGAGAGCCGAGACCGAGATGCATTTCCTGCTTACCAAATATTTACAATCTGGCTGGTGGGCGCGCGCGGCGTCGTCGCGCTAATGGCCGCGCACGAGCTTGTGCGTCGATATCCGGCTGCGAGGGCTTCTCCCATTTCAGGCGAATAAAACGCCAACAGCCATGTTTCGCCCCAGTGCCAATTTATATGATCCACTAAAAATATGATCTCCCCCCCCCCACCCGCCAACAGCACCCGCATTAATCTTAATAAATATTTATGTACGAGCACATACATTATGGACCCACTCATGTTTATGACGTCTAAAATAATTTTATTGATGTCTTGATGTCGATTCGTTAAGCATTCGCGAAAAGTACGCAATTAATATGCTTCTTTGACGCGGATGGAAAATTTTCGATTCTGATTGCGAGAGCCACTTTGCGAATGGTGGAATGTGAATTATCCAGCGACGACATGTGCGGAATCAATTTCGTTTGCAAATCGCCTCTCCGCCGATTTTATGGGCCGCGGTGCTCGGGCGCTCGTTGTCGAATGCAAGAAACGGCGGCGGTGGAGACGGGCGGGGAGGCAGCTCCGTAATGACAGCCGTGGCTGGTGGCTGAGGCGCGTGGCACCCTTTTCGAATTAGAACTGAATATTCCGAAAAGGTCTCCGTCTCCATCTCCATCTCCGCTGCCGACGCTTAATGCATGCGCATACACTCCGGACGCCGCCGCCGGATTCCGCATCGTCGGCGCGGAATATCTTCCCCACTTTCTGGCTCCCGGCGGCGAGTGTACACTCACAAAGCAAACTTTGGCCCGGCGCCTCCGCCACACCGTGTGAACGCGCCACTTCGCGCCCGACTTCTAATAATGCAACTCCTAGATTGGATGCCGAAGCGTTGGCATGATAAACACGTGCAAGGTGTGCAAAACTATATTTCGCGCCGCGTGCGAAAATCCCGAGCGCCGCCATTTTTCGAGGTCAATATTTGTGCAAATGCGAATCTGTCGCCGGCAAATGTTGCCACCCCGGAATTCTAAAGGCAAACGCTAGCTAGCTAACACAATTTATGGGCGCGCAATATAATTATTCCATTTATTTTTATGGCGGGATGTATTTTACGATTTGCCAGTGTGCGGCGCACATGGGTGCCAAGTAAATGTCGCAGAAATCATCGTTGCAAAATAAAAATATTTTATAATGATTCGGGAAATACGTGATCCGATTACGTTTAACGATACGCGCGTACGTATTAGGCGCCGGAGAACAATGGCCATTATAATTTACTCCGGCGCGCTGCGCGCAATTTTATAACCTGCACAGCAAATCGGGACTGTGGAGGCGCCGGGCGTGCACGTCCGTAAAATATTGCACCGAAATTGCGACACCCCATACGCCAGGCGCCACGCGCCGCGCCACAGAGATAATATAAATATGTCCGTATAAATATAGTCGGGCATGTGCACGTGCGCCGCCCCTGCAACGAGTGCAAGAACGCCCAAACCGCAATTGCGGCATGCGCACAGAAGCAGATTAAAGAAGCGCTCCGTGAACTTTTTTCAATTTCGCTCCGGGCTTAAGAATTATGTCTTGTGTTGGCCCGCACAAAGGCGCACAGGAAGGCGACGTGAAAGGCGGGCAAAAGGGAGCGTTTTGGATGGAGATGATGAAGGCGCCGGGCGCAAACGGGGTGGAATCGCTTTCGAGAGTCGAGACTGTGCATTTTTATGTCGGAGAAGGGCATAACTTAAAATATGCAGCGAAGGGATAAGGCAGAGGAAGAAAGGAGCGGGTGTACAATAAGTGAAGACATCCGGTAGTTAATAAAAGGAATCGTGCGATCAGAAAACGGGCGCCGCTGCCGCAGTGTGCGGTTGGTATAAAAATTGACGGCGGCGAGCGGCACGACCCACTTCGTCCTGCAGGCTAACCCAAAAAGCTAGCTTTTCTTTGTCCTCGCCGCCGCTGCGGTGGAATTGGTGCCTGGCACTGTTACACTGCACATTTGTAATGATATCCTCCCCGGGGTGGAGGCGCCCGATATCAGCGTCGAATATCAGCGAAATCACGCGTGCGAATCGCCTCGAAATCTTTGCGCCGTGGGGCAAACTTTCTTTGTAACATAATAACCTATAGTAACGCCTCTAATCGGGGCTGAAGGAATTAATTCGAAATCCTAGGCGTCCCGCGCGCGAAACTTGTAATCAAAATATGAAACCGGCGCGCGCTTCGGTGATAAATCCACTTTGATGTCGTATTACATGTCGAATTTAATTATCTCCGGGAAAAGATTGATTTTCCGATGGAAATTGAAGATTCCCAGATATATACGTTTCTTTCGCGTTGGCGGCGCGCCGCTTGGCAGGTTGCTAATGCAGATTACGAGAGTTCGACTCTCGTCGACTCAGCTCGAATGAATAAACTTCTCAAACTCAAAGTATTTAATCGCGGCGCGCGCGCGCGAGCAGAGGATAGACAATAAGAAAGTTCGAGATAGCTTCGCGCCAGGATGGCATTCTATCACAGGGGGGGTGGGAGACCGGCCACTAAAACACGAAGACGTATAACCGAACAAATTAATGAATAAATGGCACCTAGTAAAACAAGCTGTAAAGATTTTATGTCCGCTCGCATATAAGTGGTCACCCTAGAAGTTTAA
>JARJDQ010006634.1:0-10351 GCA_030264215.1 Geostiba sp. GC000077 | reverse complement strand
TAAAGGACTGAACAATAGATCGGCAAACGGTCGCAGTTCAAGAGAGGCTTCCCCTGTGGACCTCAACAGAGGCGCTTCGTGTGCCTCAAAGTCCTCCGCAACCTAAACCTAAACCTATTACTCACGTGGTTTATATAATCTCCACATTCGTAGTAAAAAAGCCAACTTTACTGCCTTGATACATAAATAACTATTTTCTGTGTAGCCTTAAAAAATACAATCCCCATCTTTGTGGGAATTAGTCCCACCATCCACCTATTGTTTCCTTATCTTATCTCTTATCTTATCTCTTGTACAATAAAATCAAATTCTGAAGTTTATGGTCATGAAGCAAGTCAGTCCAAGTCGGTAATTTGTAAGAAGTGCGAGAAAAGTGGCTTGGAAACATACTGTTGACATAAGTACCTTCGGCGGGGTCGAGGCGTTTCGCGCGCCGCCCATGCTTGGAGTTGTTGTGGACGAACATGTTGTCCGAGATCGCCAGCAGCGGCCCATCGACGGTCACTTGCGTCGCTATGACGACCTGCAACACAACGCCACCATGCGACATTAATAACCCCCTCGAAGAGAGTCGAAGGAAAGACAGAAGAAGAAAAAATAGCGCCACGCAAAGACGCGCAGTGGTGGTGGGGGGTAGGCCTAGAAGAGAATGAAAGAAAGGCAGAAACGGCCATTTTGCGGTTCATAGCGCGCGGCGGCGACGGCGGCAGCAGTGCATCGGAGACTCCTCCCCGGGGACGGCGGCCTCCCTGGGGAGAGCGACGCGCTCCCCTGCGATACACACGTTCCCATGGGAACGCCCGCGCGTCCCGCGCCCCCGCGATGACGGCCAGTAGGCGGGCGGGCGGCGGCTGTGCTTCCTCGCGTTCGATACCCGCGTGGGGTGCCGGAGACCCGCAGTGAAATACGGTCATCGACCAAAACTACGCACAACCCTCACGCCACCCCTCAGCACGCGAAATTCACGGTCATTGATTGCTCTGAGTAAACACATTCAGCATCCCGAAGCTAAACATTGCAACTCAATTAGTTTATTAACAATAAACAGAAATTTGACTTTAAATTTTAAGCTGCTATTTTTGCATATTAATTGTTGGCATAGCTTTGTGAAAGTTAAAGTCGTCGGGAAAGAAAAAGCGCGTCTCGTTGAGGCGGCGGAGCGTGCAGCGAACGTAATCTCAGGGGCGCACCAATTATCCGGCGCGGCGAGCGCAGGGGGTGCGAAATTAGTCGCGACCTTGTTCACAAAACTTGCGATGCGTCGGAAGGCGGCGGAACTGATTAAAAACGGGAACGCGTCTTAAACATGCAGCATCTACCTTCCTCCCCTTCCCACGGGCACGGAGAACGAACAACGAACAATTCCAAAAAAGCGAACGCAACCCTCCGGTACAGCGCGGCAAATGAAAAGCGAAAGCGCAGGAGAGCGCGGCGAGGAGATATGGGACGTAACCGTTTCGAGATATGATTTTTGCACGCTGCCGCCGTTACGTTTTATCATGCCATTCGCGTGCGCCCGCATACAGTGTGTTTAAGGTGGGCCGGATGAGCGCGAGGGTGAGTTTCCGGTATTCTCAATTACGTCGCGATGAAGCGCGCGCCGCCGCCGTTTATTTCAATTTCCTGCCGGATTTTATTTACGCTCGCTACTTTTGAAACGACTGCGATTACAACAGTTTGTACAACTGAAACTACCCCTTTGGAAGGCATTGCATACTATAGGTACTTACTTGGAACCTTCGCATGTCGCGTGGATTTCCAGCGTTCTTCAGGCAATTTTGGTTACACTTCAAGAAGAATTTTAAGAAAAATCTGCAACCATAAAGAGAAAGCATATTATCACCCACAATGCCACACTCCACACAGTAGAATAAAATCGAAGAATCCATGCAATAAATCGTCTTTTAGGCACCCAGTTTGCCAAAGTGCGAGTTAATTTGTAACAATGGTATTCGCACATCTTCCATTTCTTCCCCGGGATGCGTTCGGTTTCCGGAATGCTCGGATAGCTCGGATGTGCGGATCGTTATCGCCCTCGACTCTCGACTTAAAACGGAGTAATTTATCTTCGCGCCGCGCCACACCACACCGCCGAATTAGAACCGCCCCAGCATCGCGCCAAAAACTAACAGCATCAGCACATTATGCCCCGCTTTTTTCCCTTTCCACCCATGGAGAAGAAAAAAAACTAATGTCTAGCACTTCTAGCAGTTTTGCACCTTTGGGGCATTTTCCCGAAGGTCTATTTGCTGTTGGCCTTCTAGGGTGAAACTGCTGCTAGTGCTGCTAATCTTGGGCACGATAGTCGTATAGTCGGAGTCATAGTCGTATATTATGCACAACCTCGCCTGTCATCAATTAATAAAACCCATATCACGAGATCTTAATATTTGATGTGCGTTTCCATTACCTTGGAAGCGCTGGAAGTTCGCACTGACGTGAAAGCTGCGAAGGGGCCTCGTAGCACGAAGGAATAAACTAAGTACGGAGCGAATGAAGCAAGGTCACGCCAAGGACAGAATATTCGCAACTGTTGTCTTGTCTTCTATATAGGGTTCTAACTATATCTGGTCTTAATCTAGGACTAGGGTGGTTTAAGCGCCTCTGATACGTGACGATACTTATGTATACAATTGGCATAATTTTAAGGCCCAGGTCCAGGTCCAGGATCCGGATGCCCGAGGAACCGAGGATCCGAGGACGGAACACTTGGGAAGGATATCGGATGTAATCCGGTTATGATCTTCACAAGGACCCTTCCGCCTGCGGGGGCGCTGTGCGCACACTGCTTCTATTTATCTTTTGGCCAGGGCGACAACTCTTAGCATCCAGGACACAACATAAGGCATGCGATGGACCCACACGCCCGCCGGCGGTAGTAGGCATGGGTATGGACCATAGCCGTAATAAGATAATGTCCTGCGCGCTCGTGTGTTGCGTGCTCCTTGTCAAACTCAATTATTCATATCGTTGCATAGGGGTGGGGGGCGGCATATCTCTTTATCCTATTTATATAGCGCATTTCCGCACAGATGTGGGGATCTTCAAGAATTTCAACTCCCATTGAAGTTTGCTTTCCGTTGTTTTTGTGGTGATGTATAAATTATGCGCAGAGCGCAGGTTGGTGGCGGCGACCGGTGAGCGGTGCGACGATGACTTTCACTCAATTTCATCCGTGACACTTTGCGCATTATGAATCGCTTATAAATTAAGTTGGCCGAACAGCCGTCGAGTTGAACAAACTGTTTAAAGCAAAACGCTCCGGCTGCGGCGCCGACAAGACGTGGAGGCGGCGCGGTGCGGCGCTGCTTTTCTGCCTCTCTTTTGCGCGCACCGGCGGCGGCGTCGAGCATAATATAACTAACTTAACGCGGCAAGAACACGGGAGGGCGAGAACACGAAGCGAACAAGTTTAAGGAGTAAGGACACAACTCGTTCCGCCGTTCGCCCGCAACGACTACGTGCAGCTTTGCCGCCTCCGCGCGCACCCTCATCCTCCACCGCCCGTAAAAATTTATTTACGTATAAACGTTGTAAGTTGCTACACAATGGTGCGTTGTGTCGACGCGACATGCTTTTTTCGTTGAACATGTCGGTAAGGTAGAAAACTGTAATAATTATTTGCGCCAATTGTTAATTAGCTTTTCGCAGCAAAGCGTCTTGTTTTCCGTGAGGCCACTTGGCAAACATTGGCATGGCGGCGGACGGCGGTGGCGCAAAGGGTTCGTGCGCCGCCGTCTCCCAGCGGTATTGACGACCGGCTGGCTGGCTGCCGCTCACTGGGGAGCCGAGAAGAGTCAATACCGGCCCGAGGGAGCCGCCGCCGCGCGTCCCACGGGATGCGGCGGCGCTCGCCCCGTCCCACTCGCACGCCAACGCCGCCGCCGCCGCCGAAAGCAGCAAACGACGTGTTCATATACCTCTTGTTCGTGCGCGCGGGGGAGGCACAACCCTCGCTTTGCCCCCCACCCCGCATGCCCTTCACTGCAACCCGCTCCTGTTCGTGTACCAAAAGCCGGAACATGAGTTCGGATGAGCCAAGCAACACGGACATATTTTAATTCTAAGCGCTTCGTTTAGCAAGCGCACGGCGTCTTAATTAAATGCAATTGCAGCAATCAAAACTATTTCCATGCTTTTGAAGTTCAGGATATTTTTCTATTTAATATCCTCTATTATGACTACTACCGCATTAAAGAAACAGTGTTTGTTGAGTTGCCTAACTTATTATTCTTTAAGCTATGCAGAATTAAAATCTCCACAACCTAAAATATTTTTAAGTATACAGGAAGTTGCACTAAAAACATACAGCCAACAATTAAAAATTATGGGATGCCATTTGAAAAAAACTTTTTCTTGTTTGAAGTTTTGCATGTTTGGAAGCATTTTACGGAGAGAAAAAAATTGAATATTAGACCTTTCTATTACATATTCCTCTAGTTACACTTCCGTTTAGTAGATTGCAGAAAATCGCCTTCATTTGACTTATTTCGTTTAAGAGATATTCATTTTTTTAGGAAAACAAGCAATTGTCACTTTTTCCTAATTTTCTGGAATAACAAAATGGATTTGAATTTGACTTGAATTGAATTTGATATCAAAAATATATACCATTCCATTTTTTAAATGTTATTTTTCTCTGTATCTTTTTACCCTGTTCACTTGAAAATAATTTAGGATTCTATGGACATTTCATGCATACAACAAATTCAAAATTTTTAGTCCTTTGCTGATACCTTGTAGATATTTGTAGCCAAATTTGTGAAAAATAATTTAGCAAATTTAGCTTGTACTTTAAAATTGCAAGAAAAAAAAAGAGGGCAAACTCTTAGTTTTATTGCAAGGAAAGTTGATCAGGTTCGCACTGCCACTGGGAAAGTAGTCGGAAGAGTTCGCAGACATTAATTTTCAGGGATGAACGCGCCTGGGCGGCGAACTGACAAGTTTCTTATCCGTAGCAATCTGTTTCGTTCTTTTATTTCTGTCTTCGGGCGCGCACTGTGCTCCGTGTGTGTATCGGAGCAGCCCCCTAAAGGCGTGCGAGTGTGCGAAAAGGTGCGCGCCGCGCCGCCGCCCCAAGGCTGGCAGAGCCCTCGAGTCCTTCGTTCATTTTGTTCGATTTTCTGTAGCCATCCCGCGCATTATATTGGCATTGAAAAATGATATCGAACACTTCCCTCGTTTCCCTCCCACACGTCTCGAAGCAGGAGAAAAGACCTGCGTGTGTATGTGCGTGAGCCACGCATGCAACACGCAGGTCGCAAGTCGCAGGTAGATCACAAAAAATGGCCTCCGAAGTAAGAGGGAGGCAGCGAAGGACGGCGAAAAAGTGATTTTGTTAGTGGAGAGATAACGGCGTGCGCGGTGCGCGGTGGTCGCTTTGAAGATGAGTTTTTGCCCTTCCCCCCAGCCTTCCCTTCATGCGCCCTTCCTGAAACTGTCGGCGCTGTAGGCCTGTCGGTTAGTTCATCCTTTGTTTCAGATTAATAACGGTGGAAAGAATTTCAAGCGCTTGCACAAAAGTTCGTATTGTCAACCGCTGGAAGTGCGCAAAAAGCAATAAAGCAATCACTCAGCTGACGCGGTAATACACAGCAACAGCCAGGCTGTGGTGATGACAGATTTATGAAGTGTCGAAGCAATCCGCCGGACGTTTTACGCCTGGGCTCCAAATGCCAGATAAATCTGCCGAGAATTATCGCACGTCGGCGAACGCACATGATGGTCATGTTTGTCAATAAAATTTATACTATTTTTAAACTGGGGAGAGCGCAACCACCAAGCCAACACAGATTTCACCAGTTGGTCGGTAGCGGTAGTCACTGGCAATGCCATCGATTTGTAATCGAACTGGAATGCTTGGTTGTTGTGCACATCGCTGCCGTGTGCTCGGCGTGGCGTGGCATCGATAACATAATCATCCGGCCAGCGTCCACCCGACTGATAATTAACTCCAATTAATTTATAGTAAGCGCTTTGGACGTTTGGCGAAAACAGCGCTACACTATAAACTCGGCATTAATGCAGCGCGGACCTGCGCGGGGAGTGCGAGACGATCAATCGTTTAAATAATCAACTCAAGTGCCGTTTACGTACGAATGCACTTCAATCATTTCCACGGCGGCGGCAGGGGCCCCCGTCGATACGGGTAATTTTCGCATATTGACCATGCGACGCAGGGCCGTCCTTAAACCATTACCATATTGATGTCTTACGGAAGCAGCAAGCCAGAAGTCGAACATTTGTTGGCCGTTCGGCCTGTTGGGTTTTGAGCTGGGGCATTTGCACGCTCAGCAGCTACAACCCCGAAAAACGCAGCAATTTCGAGAGGGCAAAACGCCCACTATTAATAGAAACATCTAAATGCAAGGCATCTCCCCGGGATAATGTCAGGAAGGAGCTAGTGAACAAGAAAACACTTGATGATAGAGTGAAGAGTTAATCTGATATATCCAATACTTCTGGCTCCATCTATAGGGCTATGCTGAAAAAAATATTTTTTAATCCTCCAAACGCTCAAAATAAAATTTCAAAATTTGCGATGAGTCACACTCCAAACTCTTCTTCCATCTACTATGCTAAAACCGGTTCCAGTATGAGAGTATGACTCTAGGGCAAAATTTCAAACTTTGTCATTTTTTTTGACCGTTAAGGAACCTTTCACGAAGAACAACATATATTTTTTTCAGCACAGCCAATTGTTTCGAAAACATATAGACCATATGCTGACGCGCTGGAATCAACATGCCTAAATTATGCTTTAATGCTTTACTTTAGGATGATTAATAAAAAGGTGCATGATTAATAAAAAGAACATGTACATGCACTCCGTGGTCGTCCTGCCGTTCTGCCGTAATGACGATTCCGTGTAATTAGAGATCTACTTTACGTAATGGCATAAATGGCACAAAACAACACGTGCACGACATGTCCTGAACTCCTGCCCGAGTAGATGGTGTGTGCTAGATGGACACGACATGCACATCTGGCTGGACAACAGACCAGCGAAACACCAGCAAGACGGAAGAAGTCACGCGATGAGGTAAAAAACACTAAGATACAATGTATGTGCACCAACATTGGAGGGTGACGGTACCTTGTTGGAGGAGATATTTATGAATGTAATTAATAAGTCAAAAGCTCACATGTGGAGTGCGCATGAATTAACACCAGATTATGACGTAAAATATGGGAGGAATTCACGAAAATTATTTTTGTAATTTATGAAACCTCTTAATGTGCATGCCCTTCGGAAAGCTTTGCTTAATTTTACGATAAAAATACAAATGGAAATGAACTTTCTTCTTTGTTCGGTGTTCCAGAGCACTTCAGGTTTCAGGAAGCGGGGACAAGTCTTTGTGCACCGATCTGTGTTATCTGAAGTCTAAGTCTAAAAGGACGCCTCCTTTCCGGAATTGCAATTGTTGCAATTTTGGGCTTCCCAAATTAGAAGTTGCTACGAATGCGAGACAATTTAAAACGAGTCGACTTTATCAGATTGTTGCCCGACACCAAAACACCAGTGGCGGCATTCTGGAGGCAGGCGGCGCGGCGTTTCGGGAGTTCTTCCTCGGCGCTCTCCTGGGAGGCTGTGATTAGGTCCTCGAGGATATAAGATGTTAGCACCTTCAAGTCGAGCGGGAGCATGGAGAAGACAAAACGAGGTTTTATCACCCAACGGGACGAGGCGCAATTACCTAACTAGGCGATTCGGCAATCTGGGAATGCTTCACAATGTGTAAACGTTATCTGATAACGTCACAATAAGTCACAGTTACAATATTCTTAGGGTCGGTTCAGTAAGCGCGAAAAGGAATATCGTGGGAAGTAAACAAACGGACTGATCACCTCTGATGATATTCAGTATCCGAACTTCCTCCGAACACGTCCCGACCAAAAATTTTACTTCTGGAGGTATCCTAATAACAATTTATAGGAGTTTTATTGCAGTTGTAGTTTTCTAAGCCTTCGTTGAGATCGCTCAATGAGGGACGTTGCTAGAAATGAACAAGGAGACTGACCTCCACCATTGTTCAGTATCCGGAGACTTTTCTAAAAAATGTTACTTCTGAAGGGACCCTAACAGATCATCGGAGTTTTAATATTAATTCGGGCAGAGTTACAGTTTCAAAGGGTTTATTCAGATGACACGATGAGGGACGTCTCTGCAAAAGAACAATTGAGACTGACCCCCTCCAATGTTCAGTATCTGGAGACTTTATGGCAAAATCTTACTTCTGCAGGGACACTAACAGTTCATCGGTGTTTTAATTCAGTTGATGTAGTAACACTTTTCTAAGGGAGCGTTCAGATGGCGCGATGAGGGACGTCTCTGGAAATGAACAATGGGACTGACCTCTTCCAATGTTCAGTATCTGGAGACTCTTCGACAAAATTTTACTTCCGAATTAAGGGACCCCAACAGTTTATCGGTTTTTTAATACAGTTACAATTGCAGTTTTCTAAGGGTCCGTTCTGATAGCTCGATGAGGGACGTCGTTAGAAATGAACAACGGGACTGACCTTCTCCTTTGTTCAATATCCGGAGACTTTACCACAACATTTTACTTCTGAAGGGACCCTAACAGTTTATCGGTGTTTTAATGCAGTAAGAGTTACAGTTTTCTAAAAGTCCGTTCAGATGGCTCAATGAGGGACAGAGGGACGTCTCTAGAAATTAACAATAGGGACTGTCCTTCTCCAACGTTCAGTTTCCGGAGGCTTTTCGACAAAGTCATACTTATGAAGGGAACCTAACAGTTCATCGGAGTTTTATACAGTTACAGTAACAGTTTTTCTAAGGGTCGGTTTAGATGGCTCAATGAGGGACGTCGCTAGAAATGAACAACGGAACTGACCTCCAACTATGTTCAATATCCGGAGACTTTAAGACAAAATTTTACTTCTGAAGGGACCCTAACAGTTTATCGGTGTTTTAATACAGTTATATACAGTTACAGTTTTCTAAGGGTGCGTTCAGATGGCTCGATGAGGGACAGAGGGACGTCTCCTGAAATTAAAAATGGGCACTGACCTCCTCCAATGTTCAGTTTCCGGAGTCTTTTGGGCAAAGTGCTACTTCTGAAGGGAACCCAACAGTTACAGTTGGAGTTTCCTAAGGGTGCGTTCAGATGGCGCGATGAAGGACGTCTCTGGAAATGAACAATGGGACTGACCTCCTCCAATGTTTAGTATTTGGGAACTTCCCGGCAAATTTTTACCTCTGAACGAACACTTCAGTTCATCTGAGTTTTAATACAGTTAAAAGTGTCCTAAGGGTCAGTGCTAATGGTCCGATAAGGGACGTCTCTGGAAATGAATAATGAGAACTGACCTCCTCCAATGTTCAGTATCCGGAGACCTGCCGACCAAATTTTACCTATGAACGGACCCTAACAGTTCATCGGAGTTTTATTACAGTTTTGGTGACTAATTTCTGCTTTGAATTCAGGGCCCAGAACATTAATGATGTAATCTCTGAGACATATGGTGTTAGTGCCCCATGGCCAGGACCAGGCATCAACGCACCGACGCGACGCAGTGAGCTCTATGAATATGTGCTTCTAATCGTGCGGCGGTAAACCTTTTAGTTTCATTAACTCGGGCATCTCTTCGTTGCGGCTAGAAAATTGATTAAAATAATGTACCTATGCATGCGAGTGCTGCGTTGCCAAGTCACGAGACTCGCGTTGCGCACTGCGCGGTGGCGTTGTGAAGCAACTCCGGCGTGCACTGCATCACGAATAATGTAATCAATCAAATCAATTTGCAAATGAGTTTAGCCCGGGACGCCGGGCGCCCCTTTCCCGAGCTTCGTTCGGATTCATTCCGCCACTCAATTCGAGATAAAGTGAGCGTACGTGAGCGCGAATTGATATAAGCAAGTGCAGTGCGGGTCCGAAACAACAATTTAATCGGCCGGGAGCGCCGGAGACCGGAGTGAATTGTTAGGAGGGTGACAATATCCTAGATTTAGGGCCGCTCTTTTTCGGATTATTCACGCCTCATTAAGCAATGTTGTCGAAACGAAATGCATGCCGGTTTGCAGACCCCATGGGTGATGGTGTGCGCTTGACACATGCTCGGCGGCGGCGCAACACTTGTTTGCGCATTGCGATTCCGGGCAATAACAATTTGTTGCGTGTGGCGTAATTAACTTTCAATTATGCGCCCGTGATGATGCTATGCGTCGATCGATGAACATTCAATGGGGCACGCGCAGAGACAAATACCTGCAATTTCCTGCAAACTTTACGGATCCAATGGGTTGTGAGCTTGTGATGCTCGGTCTCCTTACCTTATGGTCGGGTACCAAGCGCGGCTTTTATTGTTGGCCCGAAATGGGCAGCGG
>JARJDQ010006630.1:0-11478 GCA_030264215.1 Geostiba sp. GC000077 | reverse complement strand
CTAAATTGACTCTCACAGTGCTTGCAATAAAGCTTCTATTTAATGTGATACGTCATTTTATAGCTGTTTCAATTTGCTTTAAGGTGAGGTATATTAATAGATATACATTTAATGTAAAGATTTACAAATTACAAAAGAAAAATGTATGAAGAATATTTCTTGAGCACAAGTTCTCTGCGACTTGAGACTAATTTAACTCTCAAGGGCATAAAAATTAATCTACCTTTTGAGCCATAGCATAGCTTAATAACCAAAGAATATAGCTTTACAATAATGTACAATAACATAAAATTGTTGTTCTTAAAGCGTTCTAAAATCAATTTTCAAAATTGAACTCTAAGAATTTTGCACTTTCCAAACTTATAATTTTTTACTGATTTAGTTCTCAAGGTCATAATAATAATGCTATTGTCTAAAGTATTTAATTTTTAGATAGCTGATTAAAATAGCTTTAAAAGTATGTATAACACGTTTGCCAATTTATTTGATAACCTTGATTTAACTAGAGGTGAAAATTGAGTTTTGAAATGTTTTTAAGCATTAAATATTAAATGTTAAGAATTCTATACAGGTGGCGCTTCTGTGAGGTCCAATGACATGTCAAACATGGCCGCCGGCCATAAAGCAGCTCGTAAAGCTGTTATCATCGGCATTATCGACGCGATCAAACGCTCAGTAATGCGTAAAACGTTCAAAATCAAAACGCAATAAAGCGCATCCACCATAATCAAACGACTCGAATGTATTAAATGTAATAAATGCATTACGCATTACATTTTAATAAATCCTAATGCATTTACATCTGCGCAGCGCTGTATTATTTATCGTTGATCATTTAATGCCCCCGAGGATTGAAGATTGGAAGATTGGAGACGTTTAATTACCGGCTGTAAATTAAATTCCAACACAACTTCTTCGGTGCATTATTGTCGCACTGCTCATGGCTCAAAACTGGTAGTGGCGCAAATCGTAAAATAAATTTTTATGCACTTGACATCTTTGAGGCTTGGCGCATTTTTACAAATTGACTGGAAGCGGCGGTGGAATTTTATCAATCTGATTCAATCCCCCGCCGTAGCGAGTCCAAACGTTAATAAACCGAACGAATTATTCGCCCTTCGCAGGCGCGTTTTAGTGATGATTCGAAGAATCGACAAGTATCTGGAATGTCGCCTGTTTACGGAACAGTTTGATTATGTTTATCGCCGCGATAATTATCGACGAGTCGCGGTGAGTCGTAAAATGCAAGGCGCAAAGTTTGCTCTTGCTTCGTAATTTTAAGAATTGTGTAAAACATGAAAACTTATTGATTTAACATCGCATCCCATACCATGTGTTCGGAAAGCGTAATGGCTTTAATGACGGCGATCATAAACTTTATACTTACGGCACCCTCATAAGTGCCTTATGAATTTTATTTTATTTTTTTGTGTATGCATTTTTTTATTGTTCGTTTTATCGGCCGCGCGGCGGTTTTATTTCGTTTTAAATTTAAGCGCAAGTTTTAAATCTTGCGATGCGTTTAATTGTGTTTTAATTATTTTATTACCCGTGCAATGCGCTCGGCGATGCGCGCAATCAAATGCTTTAAACTTTTAAAACTTTAAACGCTTTTATTTCCACTTAAGACAGCAGTACATTTTATCTCTCTATTGCGGGCGCATTCGAACTGGCTTTTTTTTGGTGCGCATGCGCGTAATTTTTTCGTTTTGTGGGAGGAGCGTCGACAACTTTAAACTTAAATATCTCCAATGTCAAAAGAGCTAGAGACTTCAAATAAACTATACGGTATTCATCAGGCCACTCTTTATTGACTGATAGTGTTTTGTTGATTTCCGCGCATGCGTAAATGTTTTGTAGGCGGAGCTTCAAAATATTAAATCTTAAATATCTTGAAAAGTAAAGCATGTAGAAGCATCGTGCCATCGAACACTTTTTTCTGCGCATGCGCGTGGTTTTCCTTTTGTGGGAGGAGCATTCAAAACTTAAAACTTAAATATCTCCAATATCAAAAGAGCTAGAGAATTCAAGTAAACTACACGGTATTCAACAGTCAACACTTTATTGATTTCTAGTGTTTTGTTGATTGTTGCGCATGCGCTAGTATTTTGTAGGCGGAGCTTAAAAATATTAAATCTTAAATATCTTGAAAGTAAAGCATGTAGAAGCATTGTTCCATCGAACACTTTTTTTGCTGCGCATGCGCGTGGTTTTCCTTTTGTGGGAGGAGCATTCAAAACTTAAAACTTAAATATCTCCAATATCAAAAGAGCTAGAGAATTCAAATAAACTGCACGGTATTCAACAGTCAACACTTTATTGATTTCTAGTGTTTTGTTGATTTTGGCGCATGCGCAAATACTTTGTAGGCGGAGCTTAAAAATATTAAATCTTAAATATCTTGAAAGTAAAGCATGTAGAAGCATCGTGCCATCGAACACGCTTTTTTGCTGCGCATGCGCGCGGTCTTTTCGTTTTGTGGGAGGAGCATCGAAAACTTAAAACTTAAATATCTCCAAAACCAAAATAGCTAAAGACCTCAAATAAACTACACGGTATTCAACTGTCAACACTTTATTGATTTCTAGTGTTTTGTTGATTATTGCGCATGGACAAATGTTTTGTAGGCGGAGCTGGAAAATATTAAATCTTAAATATCTTGGAAAGTAAAGCATGTAGAAGCATCGTGCCATCGAACACTTTTTTTGCTGCGCATGCGCGTGGTTTTTTCGTTTTGTGGGAGGAGCATCAAACACTTTAAACTTAAATATCTCCAATACGAAAAGAGCTAGAAACTTGAAATAAATTACACGGTGTTCATCAGGTAACTCTTTATTGACTGATAGTGTTTGGTTGATTTTTGCGCATGCGCAAGTATTTTGTAGGCGGAGCTAGAAAATATTAAAACGTAAATATCTTGAAAACTAAGGCATGTGGAAGCGTGGAATAAATTGCAACACGATTGCATTGACTGCGACGTAGTAAATTATTCCGTTTGTAGTATGCAATATGCAAAACACACAATACAATAGAGTATAGACGAATAAACCAATAAACCAAAAAGCCACAATGCGCCACCAAAAAAGACACCGCCGTCGCCGAGCGTCGAGCATAAAAGGCACTCTCATTTGAATATCAATTTGTATATCAATATGTATCGCAAAACCGTTCGGCGCAATTCATAAATATGCAATCCGAGGCGCAAAGGAACAATAACGATCGGATAGGAAAATCAATAAAAAAGTAAAGTGAAGTGAAATAAATGTACGAAATGAAAATGAAGGCGGGAAGAATACAAAATACAACGGTTGTGTTACGCGTGTCAAAATATCAAACGATGCACATCTCAACGTCAGCGAGGCCAAATCAAAATGCACACACTGCGAACATGAATGAGCATATATGATGTGACTGACGTGAGGAGTAATACATATTTATTAACCTTCAGACCCTCAGACTCACCCTTGGAGCACCCTGTACGGACTTTTAATAAAAACCAAAATATTTTTGAATTTTCTCATTTCGACACTGCACGCCATTACACAGTGTATATATTAGAATATTAGAATAGAAATGGCCGATTTAGCACTTAACTCTCAAGTCTCCAAGTCTCAAGAGGGGGAGCATACAGTGTGTTCCAAGGTTCAATATGAAATATTAATGCGTCGCACGTCGCGTCGCACAAATTGCATTTCGAGAGCATTGAGAGCATTGAGCGAACCGGATGGAATCTTTATCGTTTTATTTATATCTTCTTCGGGGCCGGGCATAAAGTATTGGCGGGTTGGGAATGCCGGCGGCAATGAGGTCGGGTTTGTGAAGAAGCAGTGCCTCCAACGCCATAACGATGTTTATGGCGGTCAAAATATTTCAATTTACTAAGCATCGGCCGCGTAACGACGTCGTCACGATGCAGATGAGCTCGGCGACACTCGCACGGCGTAATAGCCCACCACCCAGCCACCCCACGCTTGCTGGCAAGAGAGGGTGGTAGGAATTTATCGCCTGGATGTGAGACCCAAATGGAGTCAAGAATTTTGAATTTTGCAAAATCGACATCAGGAACTACTGCACAAGACAAACAGGAACTACGCCAGCAGAAAGGGGATGGGGATGAAGGATGAACACACACCTTCGAGGAGGAATAGCTGTTTAAACTTTGCCTGCGCACTAATTTGCTTCAATTTTGATTTTCGCATTTTCTCCTTATGTCGGAGGGTGGTTGCAAATCAAAGGGGTTGCAATGGCACGTGCAGTGAATGGGGAAAACTGCAAACGGAAAGACGCAATACGAAACAAACAAGAAACAAGATGGAGCAAGAAATCAGCGTCAAGTTGCTCTTGTGCAAATTACGCGTGGAAACGGAATTGGGGAATCGGAATTGAAATCGGATGTTGAATGGCAAACAGCGCGGCGGCAGTGTGTCGCGACATCGAATACTAATTGTTCCACCCCCTGATGTCGGAATCCGGAATCCGGAATCAATTGCGCAAATAATGTCGCAAAGATGTTGGCCGTTGATCATTGCTTGGGTTTGGATTTTGAGTTGAAGTGCAAAGTTGATTTAAAATAGATTTAAGTACGGTTTTAAGTGTGCATACTTTTCGCACACACAGATCACTAATGCATTCATAAATCAGATGAAATTTATTGCCATCTATACTTACGTTTTGAGTGAGCCTTGAGTTTGTTTGGAAATAGAAATAGAATTATTAAGTGTAAAAATTATACGTTTACTTTGACAACGGATATCTAAAGTTGTTTTCGAAGAAATTCAATGTTTAAGTACATCGTTTTATAGTAAATTTAATTGGCTATCCAGCAATATATAACTTATGGTTATTGTTACTTTTTTATGCGCTTCAGTGTCATTTAAGTTGCATGAAGTAGAGAGAAATAACCACATTTTTGCACAATTTAAAAAAATTATATTCTTAATGACCATTTATAACATTTTCAAAGAATATTAGTGGACGTTCAAATACACCAGGTTAAAGAAAATTTAGCTGGCTTCAAAATGACGATTTTCCTATATATATTGCTTGTTTAAACTGACCTTGAATGTAAGAAGGAGTGGAAGAAATCAACAGGCATTTACTCATAAATATAAAAACTAATTTTTCAAAATTAAATATCGTATTTTTTTATTATAATCAATACAAATTGTTATACATCATATTGTAGATAATTAAATTGGCTATATTATGCTATAAAAGATGAAGTTGTTCCTACATTTATGTTGACTTGAGAATTACTTAAGTAACGCGAAAAATAAAATATCAAGTAACGGTTCATAAATTTGATTAAAATGCAAATTTTAACTAATTATTTAAGACACTTGTAAATAGAACTGGCCCAACTTGAAATACATTAATTTGAAGAAAATTTAATCCTCTACAAAATGCCGTTTTACATGTTAAGATTGCCATTTTTAACTGGCCTTGACATTAATAGGATATGGAAAAAATCAACAGGCATTTACTCACAAATATAAAAACTCATTTTTCAAAATTAAATATCGTACTTTTTAACTACAATTAATACATATTGTTATACATCACATTGTAGATAATTAAATTCGCAATGTCTTGATATAAGAGATGAAGTTGTTCCTACATTTGTATTGCCTTGAAAATTATTTAAGTAACGCGAAAAATAAAATATCAAGTAACGTTGCAAATTTTTTAAAAATTCAAATTTAAAATAATTATTTAAGACGTTTTTAAGTCCAATTGGCCCATCTTCAAATATATCAATTTGAAGATAATTGAATCCTCGACAAAATGATGATTTACATGTTAAGATTGCTATTTTAAACTGGCATTGACATTAAATGGAAGTGGAAAAAATCAACAGGCATTTACTCACAAATATAAAGACTCATTTTTCATAATTAAATATCGTATTTTTAAATTATAATTAATACATATTGTTATGCATCACTTTGTAGATAATTAAATTGGTTATGTTATGCTATGAAAGATGAAGTTGTTCCTAAATTTGTGTTGCCATGAGAATTATTTAAGTAACGCGAAAAATAAAATATCAAGTAACGGTTCGTAAATTTTATTAAGATGCAAATTTTAACTAATTATTTAAGACACTTTTAAATAGAATTGGCACAACTTAAAATACATTAATTTGAAGAAAATTTAACCCTCTACAAAATGCCGTTTTACATGTTAAAATTGGTATTTTAAGCTGGCATTGACATTAAAAGGAAATGGAAAAAATCAACAAGCATTTACTCACAAATATAAAATCTAGTTTTTCAAAATTCAATATCATATCTTTTTTTGTAATTAAAACATATTGTTATACATCACGTTGTAGACAATTTAATTTTCTATATAATACTATAAAACATGAAGTTGTTCCTAAATTTGTGTAGCCTTGAAAATTATTTAATTAACGCGAAAAATAGAATACCAAGTAACGGTTAGCCAATTTTTTTTAAATTCAAATTTTATATAATTATTTAGGATATTTTAAAATAGAATGGAACCATCTTGAAATACATCACATTAAAGAAAATTTAACCCTCCACAATAGGGCGTACTACATGTTAAAATTGCTTATTTTAACTGGCCTTTAGAGTAAAAAATATTTAAAAAATCTGGGGACAAATTCCTTAAAAAATGGATAAAGCTATTTTTCTTATTTTAATATGATACATTTCTATTATTATAACTAACACATATTTTATATCAATTTATTGATAACATAACTACCTTTTGAATGATGGTTTTCTTGCATTTGTAGCTTATTTTCACTGACCCTGAGAGTAAATATAACAGGAAAAAAATTCTCCTTATAAGAATGTTTAAGTTTGTATTATAATATCTTTATTTCTTTCTAAGGGGGTAAGATTGTTAAGGGGTTGTTTTTATATTCTTCGCGGTGAGTATTTCTTCGTGCGTGATGGTGCGCCTCATCGAACACCTATTCGTCACGCTCGTCTTCATCCGGGCGTCATAAATACATCGAAAAACATCCCTTACATAGCAAGAGGGTTGGCGTGGTGTCTGCATGCAAGATGCGAAATAGATATAAGGAATATATAAGAAAGGATGAAAAATGACGCGCGCCTCTCCGCCGAGGACTATTAGAATAGAAATATTGGAATTTTCGGCAGTTTTTCAACACTTTGCGATGCCACCCCCCGACATCCTGCGAATAAGGGTGCAATTTTTCACTCATGGCTGAGATACATCTCAGTGGGATCATACAAATCATCAAATAGACATAACAAAGTCTACAATGTTAAATGTATCTGCTTTGAAACATTTTCTTTTGAAACATTTATTTTTGTCCTGTTTTTCATCCTGTTTTTGTTTTTTTTTTTGTTTTGCAATAAATCCTTTTCAAACGTGTGAAGCATTCGTAAATCACTTTCGAGAGGCCACTCTGCACCGGCCGTGATTTCTCTGCACTCGAGAGCACTTCGAGTCCTTCGAGTCCTTCGAGTCCTTCGAAGCCGTAGGTCCTTCTCGAAGGACCCGATCGAGGAGTGAATTTGAAGTTAAGTGTTTTCCTGCGCGCGGCAAAAACATGTGGAAATGCTTTCGGATGTTTCCAAAGATATATTGCACCGAGGTCCTTAAAACATCCTTAAAACTGGTATAGGACTCAACGAAATGCAAGTAAAGGATTTTTTTTTTTAGTATTGATTGAGTGTTTTCGTTGTGATTGTGTTGGAAATGTTTCTGCGTTTTATGCGTGTGTGAAAGCAGGATGTTGGCGTTATCCTTGCGCGGCAGGATACATTAACACGCGTAACGATTGCCCATTACGTTCAATGCCTAAATGGCAAACCGTTTGTTTACTACGACGCTACACTATCCCATTCCAAGGACCGCACCCTCTCCCCCCGACGTTCGAATTTCGTTCGTCCTTAGAGCCAACGCCAAGGACTCTGGCCAGGATGAAACGCACGAAAATCGTTTAACGTGCCTTTCCTCTCCTCGTACCACCCAGCGTAACTATCGCCTGCTCGGCTAATACGAAAAGCATTACAACTGTAAATACACGCCACGCCAGGACGAAGCAGGACGAAGCAGGACGAAACGATTGCAGAGGGCTCCCTTTTAATTTCGTCTCGAGCGCAACGAGTATCGGCGATTGCCAAACTCGCGGCGTCACGCGCATAAAGGACGAAAAGGACGAAAAGGACGAAAAGGACGAAAAGGACGAAATGAGCTTGGGCGAACGTTTCCACTTTTACGAGCGCCAATTAATCCTGATGGCTCTTATGGATTTTATTGTCTTCTTTCAATCATTATATGCGCCGAGCGAAGCCAAACATAAAATGCGGCAGGATTAAGGACGAAAAGGACATGCGTTGAAAGAGAATGAAACAAAGAGGGTAATCAATTGATTTTGAGGCGCATGCACGATGTGCGATATGTGTTTGGGGTAATTTTGACGTTTTGACGGGTGTTGTCCTTTGCAGGACGACTCCGACAGGATGCGCATCCTTAATGCGAGCGGTCATAAATCAAAATCCGATTCATGCGTGCCACGCGTATAAATCACTGCGTACAGCCCTAATATACATGTCAATAGACATGCAGGACGATGATCCTGCAAGGATTCAAGGATAATGACAATTGTTACGAATGTTTCAACAAAATAAAACAGCACGTTACTCATCAGTAGAGTATTTGAAATCATAATTCCGTGAAATTTTTTTTAGGTGTTATCCTTGCTAAGGACTATTTTGGCGGGAAAATTGAAATTAATTAGCTTCGATAACGGCGTGACGGCTATGATGTAGTGCCGCCAACTGTCCACAATTAGTTCGCCCATTAACATAGTGCGAGTGTGACGCGGTTTCAAAACCTCCCATCCATCGTCTCGGTGGCGGTTGGCGGCGGTTGGCGGCGGTTGGCGGTGGTCAGTCGTCGTCGCACAGATATGCAGATTACGATGATATACATATGTCACGTCTATCGTCATCTATATCGGCCATTAACGTTCTCGATCGCGGCCCTCGCCGCCCCCAGGCCCCCAGGACCAAGCCACCCCCTCTCCCCAAACACATGATACATGCGACTAATGCACGTCACGATGATTATCGTTTTCGGTTAATTAATTAATTAATCGATGCCAGGCATCAGCAGCCGCCGCCTGCCGCCCCCAGGACGAATGACACTAAAAATCGATCCTTGCGTCCCCAACCCGACACACACGTAAGTACTGTAACACAAACGATTTGTGTTTTGCGGTCGAAAGGATCAAACCGCGATTGGATGTTTTACTATTGCCGCCTCCGGGAGTACGGGGGGCGGCAGGCATAAAACACAACCGTTTTCGCACTCCGCTTAACTTTTACGACCCCTTCTTGACTGGCGCCGCACTGGACTGGACCCTTTGGAAATCGTCCTGCCGGAATAAACACTACAACTATCCTGCAGGCCGCAGGACTAAATAGTCCTTGATGTCCTTTGAAAAAATTTTTGGCCCTCCAAAATTGTCCAATTCCTCCAGGAGCAATAATTTTCGACTCGTTATAAAATCAAGGTAATATTTTATGATCCTGCAGGAACAGGATCAGGATCAGGTTCAGGTTCGAAAGTTTATGACGTTCCTATCAGTCCATATTAGGCGTCGTTTTACAGCCCCTCGGGGAGGAATCATAAGGCACTGAAGTATACTTTTGCTCCTGCACTTTTTCCGGTTTGTTCCTGCAGGATCAGGATACATATTGAAACATGGAAAAAAAGTGAGGAGAAAGGACATTTGAATATTTTATAATTATCGCATTGATTTTTCCTTGTGCGATTTCCATCTTATGCCCGGAAAAGTGGGGAAATGGAAGCATCCTGTTTTTGTGTGCGTGGAAAGTGTTTCCTGCTGGAATTTCCCGAAAACAGGATGCGGGACTAAATGCCCTCGATTTCGGGGGGCAAGTGGTTGTACACCTGCAGGATGCGGAAACATAAAGCACACCGCAAGCAACTCTTCTTCCCGGGTGTATCCTTTGGTCCTGTTGGCGTCCTGCAGGAAAGCCAGGATTTCAGGGGGGGGATTTTGCCCATTCGTGTGCAGCGATGCGTACAGTGTGCTGTGCGGGCCAGCGGCTGCACCGAATTTCGTCGCCATCGATAACTATTAAGTCCTGCGTTGTCCTGCGTTGTCCTGCCAGTTGACCTGCAGGATGCCGACTTCGTCCGTCGCGCGTATAAATCAATTCGAACGCAATTGCAGATGTAATTGGGCAATAACGCATGATGTAATATATTCGGCGGTGGTGATGGTGCCAACTGGAGGCGGTGTGTGTCGGGGGGGCGGCGGGGGCGGCAGCAACGGCGCGCAATAGTATTGATAACCATCAGCTGTTTCGATGTCGATGTTGCGGACCGATTCATGTATAATGCAGCTCAGCGGACCAGCTGCCCCCGATGTCGACCACCCCCGCCGCTCCCTCGCCGCCTCCGGCAGGACTGTCACATAACGTCATGAAGTATCGATGTGTGATGTGTGTCGAATGCTCCATGCATGCTGGCGAAACGCTTCCACATACAAGGCGTTCCAGCATCGCCGCCCCCCAAATATACAATGTGTTCGCTAAACCACAGTGAAAAAATATTAAACACTTTTAGCGGTCGGAACTCAAGTTATAGTAAATCATAGTATCCGAATAATTGAAACGTCATCCACCGGCACACTGGCACAACCAACCCTATGGTGTGATTGTTGGGGGGCGGCAAGCGTGGTGCTCGATGCCGCTTTATCAAACGCATCCGATTAGTCCTTCCGTCATTCATAACCGACGTGATTCCATACACATGCGACTCTGTGGCGGTAGGTGGGGGCGGCGGCGGGGGCGGCGGACGAGCGTGTGCTGGCGTCACACGAGGCAACTAATTCGAATTGATAGTGTTATTGACAGGTGCTATTACGGCGGATTTCACACGAGCATATTGCGCGCCGACGACCGCAGCCGTCATTGCCGCCCCCCTGATACGCACAAATAAACCGCCGCCCTCGAATGTATCGCTAGCATTAAGTGATTTATATTCGATATTTGCATTCGACAAATTAATCAATAGATTCTGCACTTGGTCAGAAATCAGCTGATAACTATCCAACCGGACGAGATACAACCGATTACTTAAGTGGAATCGAATGGAAATTAAATTCTACATTAGACTAATTTATTAGTTTCAGGATAAATTAATTGTTATTAGTAATTATTAAGAGTCAAAGTTTAAAGAAAATTTTATTTTATTTCAAATCATTTATATCAAAAGTGTAGTTATGATTAATAAATCGCTTTATTTCCTAGATATATTTTTACACAAATCAACAGATAATTAAAATCTACATCTAATTCATGTACTTCACTGAGGAGTATGTTTAAATTAATCATATTAATTAGCTCAGAAAGTTGAACCAAAAAGAATTCAAAACTACAACTTTTTTTCTTCTTGTTTTCCAATAAAAAAGGACAATTAACTAATTGTACCATAATC
>JARJDQ010006617.1:0-15467 GCA_030264215.1 Geostiba sp. GC000077 | reverse complement strand
GATAGTTCTGAGTTTTAAGTTTTGCATCCTGGTGGATTATTAAGAGCAGCAGGTTGTTTTGTAATCATGACTTCATAGCAACTACCAACTAAAATATCAACGTTTGGGCTGTAAATGCCAAAGCTGTTTGGCAATCGCCTTTTTGTGTGACACGCGCCACACTGAAATTTAAGTCTGAATTCTGAATTCAACGAACAACGGAAAGATAGGTGTGGTTGCTTACACGCGTATATACGATTGGACACGACAGAAAAATAGAAAACAATAAATATTAAATATGCATTCATATTTTTTAATGACAAAATACGTAGGTATATGAAAATTGTACAATAATGCAAAGATCAGTGTAAATTTGATCAATTATAGTGATTGTTGATTGAGATCAAATTGCCACGAATTCGAAACATGTTCACAAGTACTAAACGTAGCATTAACGCTCCCAAATTACACATATTTATGTCATTATCTAATCGTGTCAGTTCCAGTGGTAAATGATAGTAACACTTTTTTATTCCACTTTTTTTTGCCAGCATTCCAATGATCAATAAATCAGTCTACTTGAAAGGTGCGCTTTTGATTGAATTTAGCTGTTGGCCTGTTGGTGATTGCCACAGGCACAAATGTCGACTTTCTATAATTCGGTCAAGACTAAAATATTGACAATATAACATGTAATAAATACATGTTGGATCGGATCCATTGTTTGATGATATTTCTCGCACGTCATTCAAAACTAACATTTTGGGATTTCTAATGGTGTTGTTAAAGACATTAGAACGAAATTATACTTGGAAAAGGAATGCCAACTGACAATTAATGTTAAATCAAGCCATCAAAGCGCCATTCTCTATTATTTGGTCGATTTTCATTTGTTATTCTTTCATCATCTAAGCTCCAAGATCACAAGGCACAAACGTGATTGGGTTTACCTTCAAAACGCAGACTCAAAGACTCAGAGCCTATTATAAGATTCCAATTCAATTGGAAACGCAAGTGTGAATTTCATTCACTTGACTGGCTCTTCATGTCTTGTGCATTTGAGTGGAATCCTTATTTAAGTCACATGAGTTTGCGTTAGCGCAACATTGTATGGAAATGATGATGGGAAATGTACATGCGTCCTTCTTGTTCGAATCCTTTTGTCTCGGATGCAAGCAATTCGTTGGTGCATGCTTTATCTGAATGAGAAAATTAGATTTACGTTCAAGCTAATAAAAATTCTGTGTTTCGCAGTTTTCGTCATTTCGCTCTTGCAAACATGATGAATTATTAAAAAAAATTGTGTCAATATATATAATATAGATAATAACTTTTTGTGCATTTTTAAACTTTACTACCTACTGGGTTTGAGTTTGACAAAATTGTACCATTATGTAATCAACATTTTATCGCGTTAAAGTTGGTCAAACACTCACTACAACTAAGAAATAAAGCTTAATTAGTAATCGGTAGAAATCTGAGTGATATGAATTTTAATTACGTTTGAAGCAAAATGTTCCAAAATTATGATTCATGTTTTTGCAAATATTGCACCAAACATTAAACACACTTTCTGTCTTAATTCTTTTGGCAATTAGCACTCCGGATGTAAACAATGTAAAAAAGACACACTTTAAATCAAAGTAACGCTAACGCAAGACGCAAAAGTGAGTCAAGTGCTATAAGTAAAAGTACACAGCCAAACTAAGCTCCTAAAGAACCAAGCTCTTTGCTCACGCGGATAGTACGTAACAAGCATTGAACATCCTTCTCAGTGCGCTTGCAGAATGCACGTAGAACGCTCGCCTTGTTAATTATTAGCTCGAGTGTGTGGCTGCAACAGGTTGGCGCGAAACCGCGAAGGCGTTATGTAATTTCAGCAAATCGTCGCGTAGACTAAATGCAGACTGTAAACTAGGCGTACTGAGTACTTCTACTTACACCTGTGCAGAGGTACAAACACTTGACGCTGGCGCACGCAAGAAACACACACGATGAATTCTGCTTAACCGTCTGTAACGAACGCGCAATGAGGATCCAGGACATAATGTCTTACATCTTGCAATGCCTATATACTTCTTTCTGCAACTGCAGTCTTGTCTTGAGTGTTTATGTACAGCCTATTACCACGTTAAACACTTTAAACTGTGAATTATGTTCCGATGCCTTTAGGGATGTTAATAGAGCGTGATGACATGCAGTCGAAACAAATGTTAACTTCATTACAGCGTCGGATGTAATAATTATTTTTAGGCATTAAAATTTACAATATAGTGTTTTGCATGAATGAAAGTTTCCAGACTTTTGTGACATTTCAAAAATGTGAAAATCGGTGCGGTGCATATGGCTATTGCAAGGCCAGTAATTTCAACTTTCATCGGCTCAGTAGCGAAATAAAAAAGTGAAGTTTCGGCAAACGCTTCAGCAAACAAAAACCGGCAAGTAAACATAATTGCTAACATTCTAACAAACTACTTACTGTCTTTGAACTTTAAAGTCGATTTCAAGTAGCAGGACTGAAGGTGAAGTTACTTTTCATATACAACCTAAAACCTATCTATAATGTCACCAAACAACTTCAAAGTCACAGTGTGTAATTAATGAAGCATTTGTGTAAGAGCGACATGTGGCAAATGCTGGTCGGCTTAAGTATTTCCTAATTAATTTTCACTCTCTTCAGAAGTGTGTATACATAGCGACACACACAAAACTTTTCAATTTCTACTGCGTCCTGCGCTGATCTGTTCTTTATAGCGATGGATGAAACGCGCAGCAAACATTTTCTATTTTAATTTATCTCAAGGCGCATCGCATATTCACATATATCGCAAATAAGCATCTTAAGCGAGTGTGTTATTAGTTAGCTACAGAGGTCTAAACTGCCTCCTCATTATGTGTGGCTCATTTGTTTTGTTTACTAAGAAAATGCGTATTATACGCAAAAGTTATAAAACTTTCCAAATGCATTAGCAAACAAATGCCGACATAAAATCACGACGAAGCATCGAACAATGTAACTCTTAGTTTTTCACCTAATTTCCATTGAATTGCCAATTTCATTCGCGAATAACAACGACAAGTAAAACTTTGTACTTACCATTTTGCAATAATTCTAAATGCGTTGTGTGCGCAGCTTTTATCCGTTCATTAAAAAAGATTCAACAACACATGTCACCAGTCACCACAGAACAGCAATTCTGTGACTGTTCCGGCACCCTCTGTTCGAATGGCGGCTTTCTACTGTGAATGCGGTGCATGCAAAGTGAATTTTTAGTGTCTCGATACAAAACGAATAAATTCGTTAAAATCGGAAACACACTCTTCGGCTACACGCGATGAATTTGAAATCAACTTGGAGGACTTTTACGTGCGGGCAATGAATCAACAAAGTGTGAGGAATGCGCGCCGTCGGTATGTTATTCGGACGCCCCGGCAGAGACACGCCGATGCAATACTAATGATATGCTGATCGACGATCGAGGAATCAAACAGGCACCAGCAGGCCGGTAACGTGCGCGCTTAAGAGTTCTTGAGCGACTGACGCGAAAGGAAATGCGCGACTAGACGCGGACTTGTTGGTTTGTTCTTCGGCTGCGGCTTGAGACTTGGGTTGGGTGAGTAAGGTGAAAGGTAAACTCGGCGCGCACAACTACAAAACAATCTTTGGCTTCGATTGTTGGCTTTTGGCTGTAAAACCGCGAAATGAAGTTGTAGAATGTGTGGAAACAAGTAGCCATGTAAAATCCAAGGCAATGACAACATTTTTGTTTGTTTCATGTTTATTGGCGTGGGCGACATTTTATTTGGAAAAGTAGCATTCAAACAATTCGAAATTCTAATAAAATGAATTCCTGCAGAGTATTCCAGTGTATCTCGCGCTCCGTGCCCGTGGCATTTCAGCGAAATGCTTCGTACAAGGTGGTGGACGAAAAGGACTTCTCCGAGAAGATAGAGAAATGCACAAATCCAATTATCGTTGATTTTTGCGCAAAGTAAGCTGTCAAATCGCAATAGGTATACCAAATGATTGTTGGTGATTAATTGCAGTTGGTGCAAGCCGTGCAAAACGCTGGAGCCGCGCTTAGATAACGTCGTGGCGAAGCACAAGGGTAAAATCACGGTGGCCCAAGTCGACATTGACAATATGGCCGAGGTCGCTGCGAAATACGAGGTAACTCACTATCCGTCTGCAACTCTGCATCTGAATAAAATCTCTACAGTAAATCGCACTTTGTCACTCTTAGGTTGGATCGATTCCCGAGCTGGTCGTCTTCCGAAATGGCAAGGTGGATGAGCGACTGGTAGGACTGCAGGACGAGGCTAAATTAGGCACATGGGTCGAACAAGTGGTCGGCAAAAAGTATCGCAACACGAATTAAACAAGACACGACAAAATGACCTAATAATATAAAATTTATAAAGTAACAGACAGCATAATATTCTTTAAAACAAACAAAATAGTTGATTAAATCAATAAAGTTACTTCTCACTAATCGTTTGATGCAGGTGTATGACTTCTTTGGGAATGCATCGTTGAAAAGAAGCGCGAGACTCTTCCGAAAATGATGTGCACGCGTCTAGGAACTTGAGTGCTAGTGTGGCTTCCAAAGGTACGTCATTCTTGATACTGTGACAAATTATTACATCACATAACTACCTAATTAACAAGCGCGCGTTAATGTGACATGCATCAATTGATACTTACGACATGGCATATTTGCTCAAATGTGTAGCATATTTACACAAAAAATCGATGTAAATCTTGCCCAAGTCGACGTTGAGCTGTTTTAAGAGCGTATGTAGTCCGGTAGAAAATACGGCACCATCCATTTCGTAACTTTTCTTCGCTGCTACTCCTAGGAAACATTTCAATATTGTAATTTTGTAATTAGAAATTTGTCATTAAACTATCAGCTACGTTAATTTGCTCGAATAATTTAACGACTAAACGCACCTGGCGTTTGATACAAGAACATTTTTTGCAGATGCATGATCGTAAAAACGAACAAATTGAACGGGCACGTTTCATCCGACTTGGCGCTGATGTAAATCTTGTTAAATGGATTATTCATTCCCGCATAGTCGAAATACTGGGAAAGTTTCTCCATTAGTTCCTCACTCGGTCGATTTGTGCAATTTTCATTTGTAAAGTCCAGTAACAAAGCTCTAGAGAAACAAAAGAACGAGTTTACAGACTGAAGATTCAAGAAACTCAAGATTGAGAAAGCAATTTACTTATTTAGAGAACTAAGCGATGACTCCAAGTTCTTTGCATCAAATTTACAAGTACTGCTAAGATTGAACGCAATGATATTGCGTAGAATTTGCAGTTGACCAATGTTTAACAAGTGATCTAGCATGCCATTATACAATTTGTTTGACTTGGCGATGGCGTTTTGATACACTTTCTGTGGATTTATATTGCTTTCGTCCAGGGATTTAATTTCTTTTTGAATATTCGCAGCTGTTGTTATCCATGAATTGTTTTTGTTGATTTTGCTATCGAAAATGTTAAAAATGTTGTTCAAATTCGAGACGATCATGAACGAAAACAGCCGATCCAAGCCAACCAAGCCCGTGACTTCGATCGCGTACATAATAGACGCAATCGTTTGCTTATTCGCAATGATTTTCTGCGTTTTCATGTCGTACCACGTCGACGTTTGTTCAATGTACAGCGTCATCCTATAATTGCATAAATATTAATAACAAGCAAAGCGTTGCAAATTAAAATGTACTTTGGATCCGTGATTCGGAGAATTTCCCTCGCCAAGCGCCCGACGAAGTTCTCACTAATGCTATCTGTTGGCGCGTAGTGCGGAATGGGAACGTAGCGACTTTGGAACGCGCTTTCCCAATCGTGCACTTTGTTACGCAAAAACCCATTGCACTCTTGCTCCACATTGTAATTTATTATCCGGGTGATTTCTTCTTGCCATATCTTCAGGCCATTTATGTTCACATAGTCTTGGATGTATTCGAAGGAGCGCTTGTAGCCGTCCATGACCACCCCGATGCTCTTCAGCTTCTGGTCGAGTTCCTCGTTCTTATTCTTGCCGCTAAATGTGATCTCGACGTGCAATGAATTGGAGATATGTTGCACCAGCTCCTTGCGAATGCCATCTTCGAGTAGTTTCTTGGGATCGAGACAAACAACGCCCACCAACGTACTCTTCATCATGCGCATTCCTTGGCTGAACACGGAAATCGAATGCGTCAGATGCGCGAATTCAAATCGTTCATTCAGCTGCGCGTATTCTTTGACCTTGTCCTTCTCAAGACGCGTTGGCAGCTCTTTTAGAACTCGAGTTTGAATTGTGATTATACGCGCCATCTTCTCAAACATCATCTTGGGCATAATTTGCAACACCATGCGAATGTAAATCTCCAATTCGTTGGAGTAATATTGTGATACCGATATCAAATCTTCGCTGTGCGCTTGATTAATGCGCAGCAGTGGAATTTCCAGCGCGGACGCAAGCTTTAGGAACACCGCACGCAATTTTATTACCAGCGTCGGCTCAGCTTTGATCCCCGTTTGCATAATCGGCGTATAAGTATCGATTAGCTCCCAAGCGTAGCTCACATCCCCGACAATTTGCAATGTTATCAACACATCTTCATTCACTTTCATATTGCGCAACATGCGGTCCAAGTTTTTGCGTATTTCCTTCAAATATTGTATGATTTGCAGATGCGAGTTCAACTCGTGGAATTCCTGCACTTCTTCGAGCGCTTGCATCAACTGCACGATCTTCATCGAGGAACTATCATCGTCCTGCTGCAGGCCGTCCACCTGCTTAGATATCTCCTTAAACCAAACCTCAAGATTCGCGTTCTTTTGCACGCGCGTTAACGGCTTCGTTCCACTAAAAACCTCTGATATTTCCATCAAATTCGCATGACTTTCACTCCGCAACAACTCCCAATTATTCTGCTTATCCTGCAGCAGCGTTTTAAATATATCCTTGACAATTAGTTCCAATTGCGCGGTATTTAGGAGCAATTTAAACACTTCCACGGGATTATACTTCGATTCGACAATGACCATTTCGCGCAGTTGTTTGACTTTCTTCGATCTCTCGACTTTTCGCGAAATTGTATGCAACATCAGCCAACGAATGACGACATTGCAATCTCTCAATTCGTTAATCGCATTGTTGATATTTTGCAACAAATTGTCCTTGGTGAGGGTGCCTTCTTTCAAAAGCCGTGTGGTTGTCGCCAAATGTTTTTGCACCGCAGTACCATTCACATTCGCATAGTTTTTAATGTTAACCGTTTCTAAAGTATTGTTCAGTGCTAGTTTGGCAGCTTTAAAGTACTCCCATGACTCGACCAAATTTATTGTAAACCCCATGTACAGGGAGACTACCCAATTATCAGGAAAATATTTGTCGACGATTTCACGCATTATTGCTGTTTGTGAATGTAAGGTGTGCGGGGAGAAAAAGAGACAAATGCAAAGCATTGCTGCCTGTGTAGCTAATGCTGTGCTTCTGTGACGCGGCAGTGGATAAACGCTTAATTGGTTGTAAATATCATCAGAGCGCAGTCTTCCGATTACCAAATCAATGTATGAATCTTTAATTGCAATACGTCTGAAAGATCAACAATAAAGGTAATTAGCCATTCTAACATCCCAGTAAACAAAATGATGTATCAGAAATGTACCAGCTATATATCAAAGTTGTACCAATCTTATACCAAACTTGTCAGAAATTTGGGACAACGCCGGTTTTTTTTCCTTGAATGGTACATATCAGGTATATAAAAACGTAATATATCTGGTACGTA
This sequence comes from Geostiba sp. GC000077, assembly GCA_030264215.1. Lineage (NCBI taxonomy): Eukaryota > Metazoa > Arthropoda > Insecta > Coleoptera > Staphylinidae > Geostiba > Geostiba sp. GC000077. The sequence goes on along the minus strand of JARJDQ010006617.1, from coordinate 7,691 downwards.
AATATGAAAGATATCAGGTATAAAGAAATGTTACAAGTATGGTATATAGAAAAAATCATGAAAAATATTTCCAAAAAGTTAGGTTAGAGTCGTGGTTGAAAACAAATTGCTTTGTCACCCATTTTGAATGATTTGGAGATATTTGTATAATTTTAATGGGATGGGAGAAAATGTGGAATATGAATAAAGTTAGAAGTGTCACTAGAATGTTAGAATGTCACAATTTGCTTTCAACCACGACTCTAACCTCAATTAGATTGATCTATAGAGTACATAACTTAAAGATTACTATAGTACCTGAAATAATCCTCAGGATAGTTATTTGGCTTCTTGTTACTGCTCAGTCCAGTCTCGCGTAATAATTTGCAAACTTCATCGATGCAGCTTTGCGTGTCGCGTCTTTGGGGAGTATAACGATAGTACGAAACAAGCAATCGTTCGCGAATTATGCCCTCAATATGTGCATCGACCATGAGCAACATTGCACCATATAAATACAATGCTTCACACTGAATTCATTTTAAAATTTAATCAATTCATATATTCCCTAAAACAACACTAAAACTAAAACATACCAACAACTGCTTTCCTTCCATATCAGCAAAAACATTCTCCAAGGACTGGTGAATGTAATATCCATCTTCCAATTCATTAATGTAATGATTCAAATCAGTAATGTATGTATGAATGCTCTCAAATGCTAAATAAAACCTTTTAATTATTTCAATGTGATTAGATTTGAATTGTTCATCTAGATCTCTTAAAACCTAAAAATATGCATTAGAGACAAATAATTCCATAGAAACTAAGCAATCTCATGCAAATTACATCATTTGATTCAATTTTCAAGTCGTGAGCATCTGCAGTTTTAAAATAGCTGAAGTCTTGAATAATGTCTGCATACTTCTGGGCATCTTGTTTGCCTAAGCTAAAAAGAAGAAGCAACAAGTTTATTTACGCTCAAAGGATTCAATCGCTTCAAATGTTTTGTAAAGCTTACTGGAAAACACTAGGAATGTAATGCTTCAATCGAAGAATCTCTGCAATAATTGCATTGCCTCTTGATACAAGTTGCAAAATTGTTTGGCCACACACGTTGTTGTCGGCTAAAAAGTCTTGGATCACAGGTGCCTTATTCATCTTGATACTTATTCACATTTTATTGCCTTAACGGCGATAACAATGCAATTTAATGGCAAAATCCAAAATCAGAATCACAACAACACGACGACACTACATATGCATCACTTTTAAAAGCTAGTCATGGACTATCAGTTTCAAACTGACATTTTTTTTAGAGCGCCATAAACGCGCTAAAGTGGGAGAGAAACGTCCGCAACTGCTGGTAGACAGCAAGCTTTAGATGTACTGCTGGGTGCTGGGGTATTTCCGAGCGTACTTCCAGTATTTCCCTCTCACTCTATGGCACTCTACCGGTCAAAACTAACCTAAATAATTGCCTGTGTTTCTCGCTGTGTTTCTCGCTGTGTTTTCGCTGTGTTTCACGCTGTGTTTCCGAGACATTCGTTTGTTGACTGTGTTTGGTTTTACCAACTTTTCCAAGGTTTTTCCAGTAATTTTCTCGTATTTATCGTTGTTACCGTTCATATGAAATTGCGAGGAGGTGCAAATGTTTCTCAAATAAATCAAGTAAGTTATAAACCCCGTTTTAAGGTCCATTTGTAAATTTCTCCAGAAATTTAATAAAAAATGGTTGTTTATCTTGTAATCATTATAATAGTAGCAGTTGCTTTACTATTTCCAGTTATTATAGCTTTGTTTGAGCGCTAGGGCTGCAGCTAGCTAGCACCTTTAGGTGCAATGTTTTCGATTTGCAAGCAAACGCATCCAGCCACAGCTGTGGAGCATGCAATCAGGTGTTACTTCTTTGACCGTTCTGACCGATGTTTGGTCACTGCTGGTGCCAATGTCATCAAGATTTACAGACTCATACCAGATTCAGAAGTGAATGTGAAACTGGAAAAACAGAAAAAGCGTAAGCTACTCAAATTTTATTATGTAGTACTATAAACAAGTTTTTTTTAAACATTTATTTTCATTATAGCTTCTGATTTAAAACCACCCAAATGCAAACTAGAATGTGCTGCGTCCTACACACTGTTTGGCAATGTTATGTCCATTCAGAGTGTGAACCTTGCAAACTCGCCCAGAGATGCTCTGCTCCTAGCATTTCAAGATGCCAAGCTTTCTGTGGTGGAATATGATCCAGAGACACATGATTTGAAAACTTTAAGCTTGCATTACTTTGAGGAGGAAGATATGAAAGATGGCTGGACTCATCATTATCATGTGCCACTTGTTAGAGCAGATCCCGAAAATCGATGCGCAGTTATGACGATTTTCGGTCGCAAATTGGTCGTGCTGCCTTTCCGAAGAGAGAACTCCTTGGATGATGGTGATCCAAGTGATATTAAACCCATGATAAGCAATAGCGCAACGTCAAAGACTTTAATCATGGCTTCCTACATGATTTACCTGAAGGACTTCATGGATAAAATCGATAACATTATTGATATTCAATTTCTACATGGATATTACGAACCGACACTGCTTATTCTCTATGAGCCACTGAAAACGTTTTCAGGGTAATTGAACGAGTTTAAAGAGTGTTGTAAGATGAAATTTTAATGTAATCAATTTGTAGTCGCGTTGCTGTTCGTACTGACACGTGTGCCATGGCTGCAATTTCGTTAAATCTTCAGGAAAAAGTCCATCCGGTCATCTGGAGTGTAGCTAACTTGCCCTTCGATTCGATACGAGCTGTACCGATTAAGAAACCACTCGGTGGGACGATAATCTTTGCTGTGAATTCATTGATTTATCTGAATCAGAGCATTCCACCATATGGAGTTACTTTAAATAGCATTGCAGACTCTTGCACCAACTTCCCTTTGAGTATGTTCAAGATTTGATTTTATTTTAAATCTTTAACCGATTTTAACGATATCTAATGAGATTTACTTGTAGAACCTCAACCAGACTTAAAAATTAGTCTAGACTGCGCACAAGTTGGTTTTTTGGAAGATGACACGTTGGTACTGTCGCTGAAAGGTGGCGAGTTGTATGTGATGACTCTTCTGGTGGATAGCATGCGTTACGTTCGCAATTTTCACTTTGAAAAAGCAGCTTCCAGTGTGTTAACAACTTGCGTAAGTGTGAAAAAGAATATCGTCATTTTGATTATAAAATCTTGTTTTTGCTTGTTAGGTTTGTGTATGCGAAAACAACTTTTTGTTCCTCGGCTCACGACTTGGCAACTCCTTACTGCTGCGTTTCAGCGAGCAGGACAACTGCCAAGTGATTAATCTTGACGATGATGCGGAACCTGAAGCCAAAAAGCTTAAAGAATCCTCGGACGAGGAGAAAATTTTAGATTCCTTGAACGATTGCATGGCTACTGATGTTATGGACATTCGTGATCCTGAAGAGTTGGAGGTCTACGGCAATCAGAAACAGGCCAGTTTGCAGATTACCAGCTACGTGTTTGAAGTATGCGACACTCTGTTGAATGTTGGACCCTGTGGGAACATTTCCATCGGAGAGCCGGCGTTTATTAGCGAAGAGTTTACGAAAAATATGGAGCTTGACTTGGAGCTGGTCACCACAGCCGGATACGGTAAAAATGGGGCGTTGGTTGTGTTGCAGAAGACGATTCGTCCACAGATTGTTACCACTTTTACGCTTCCGGGATGTTTTAATACTTTTACTGTGTACGGCCCGCATGATCATCATGCGTTTTTGATCTTGAGCCAGGAAAACAGCACGATGATCCTTCAGACTGGACAGGAGATCAACGAAATTGACAATACGGGGTTTTCCACTGAAGGTCCGACGGTATACGCTGGAAATTTGGGGAATAACAAGTACATTGTGCAAGTGAATGTCAATTCGATCAAATTGTTGATTGGCACGACGAAACTGCAGTATATTCCGCTGGATCTTGGATCGCCCATTGTCTATGCGACTAGTGCTGATCCATACATTGCTATTTTAACGGCGGATGGGCAGGTTATCACGTTGATGTTGCGCGAAACGCGGACATCGGCAAAGCTGGTCGTGAGCAAGTCAACACTGGCAAATGTAAACAAACCTTAGTAAAGTTGCAAAATTATTTGTGTCCTAATTTTCTTCCAATTTGTTATAGACACCTGCAGTTACTACAATTTGCATGTATCGCGATGTTTCCGGCATTTTCACCAACAAAATCCCTGAAGAGTTCACCAGCATTCCACAACATATCATCAGTGATTCGGAACCGCGTCAAGAAAACGAAAACGAGGATGATCTCCTCTACGGCGATGAGAGTGACTTTAAAATGCCTACATTATCAACATCCAAACCAAAGGTGTACTACAACTGGTGGAAGAAGTACACAAAGGATAACAAACCGACATTTTGGCTGTTTGTTGTCCGTGAGAATTCCAACTTGGAAATTTACTCTGTCCCCGAGTTCAAGCTGTGCTTCATCGCGCGTAACTTGAATTACGGATACAAAGTCCTCGTGGACAGTTTGGAGTCCGTGAATCATGATCATGATGAAAAGCATGACTTTGATGAGCATGCTGTGAAGGAGATATGCGTCGTTGCGCTCGGAAACAAGGCCAGCAAACCACTGTTATTGGTGCGCCTCGAGAACGACTTGTACATTTATGAAGTATTCCGCTTTCACAGGGGGAACTTGAAGATGCGCTTCAAGAAGTTGCTGCATGGCATCATGTACTCGCCGAATGAATCGATTAAAATCGAGAATGAGAATCCCGAATATGCTGGCATTCAGGATAAGGTCGCGAAAATTCGTTATTTTACGAATATCGCTGGCTACAGCGGATTGTTTGTATGTGGGGCTAATCCACATTGGATATTTATGACTTCCAGGGGTGAATTGAGAACGCACAGTATGCTGATTGACGGCGAAGTGCTTACGTTCGCTGCCTTTAATAATATTAACTGTCCGTTAGGGTTTTTGTACTTTAACAAGAAAGTAAGTAAAAAACGCGTCATAGATTTGCAGATGTTGTATCAGATCGTGTATTTCAGTCCGAAATGAGAATTGGTGTGCTTCCAACTCATCTAAGTTATGACGCTCCATGGCCGGTTAGAAAAGTTCCATTGCGTTACACACCGGTTTTCGTTTCCTATCATCTTGAATCGAAGACTTACTGTCTTGTAACGTCGACTTCAGAGGCTTCCAAATCTTACTATAAATTCAATGGTGAGGACAAGGAGCTTTCAATTGAAGACAAAGGAGATCGTTTCCCGTATCCGATGCAGGAGAAATTCAGTGTTATGCTGTTTTCTCCAGTGTCCTGGGAAGTTATACCTAATACACGAATCGATTTGGAAGAATGGGAACATGTGAACTGCTTGAAGAATGTTTCACTTGCATATGAAGGAACTATTTCCGGTTTAAAAGGATATATTGCCATGGGTACCAATTATAATTACGGAGAAGACATTACATCAAGAGGCAGGGTAAGATTAATTCATATTGTTCCTGCAAAATCTTAATTTGTCATTTTTCGAGTAGATTTTAATTTATGACATCATCGAAGTTGTGCCCGAACCTGGTCAACCTTTGACAAAGAACAGATTCAAGGAGATCTACGCGAAAGAACAAAAAGGTCCTGTAACAGCAATTTCGCAAGTTAAAGGATTTCTCGTGTCAGCCGTTGGTCAAAAGATTTATATTTGGCAACTCAAGGATAACGACTTAGTTGGTGTTGCGTTCATTGACACACAAATCTACACACATCAAATCTTAGCCATCAAGAGTCTCATCCTCGTCGCGGATGTGTACAAATCAGTCGCACTTTTGCGCTTTCAGGAAGAATACCGCACGTTATCCTTAGTATCGCGGGATTTCCGCCCGTGTGAAGTGTACTCCATCGAGTACTTGATCGATAACTCTACGCTAGGATTCTTGGTGTCCGACGCTGAAAAAAATATAATTTTGTATTTGTATCAACCGGAAGCGAGAGAATCGTTTGGCGGGCAGCGATTGCTAAGGAAGGCAGATTTCCATTTTGGACAGAATATCAATACGTTCTTTAGAATCAAATGCAAGCTGAGCTTGTTCAATGAGGAGAAGAAGTATCAATCTGGTGCTGATCGCAAACACATTACAATGTTTGGTATGTGGAAAGAATAAGCATATAGATCGATTTTTTTCTTGAATTGTGTATGTTGTTGAAGCTACCCTTGATGGTGGATTGGGTTACATCATGGCTGTTCCGGAGAAGACTTACCGGCGATTGCTCATGCTGCAAAATGTGTTGGTCACGCAAGGATCCCACACGGCCGGCTTGAATCCAAAAGCATACAGGACCTATAAGAGTTGGCGAAAATTGCAAGCGAATCCTTCAAGGGGTGTTATCGATGGCGATTTGGTTTGGAACTTTACACATTTGCCCCTCAATGAAAAATTAGAGGTAATTCTCGATGAAATGATTTCTTATCGAATACTCACTTATGTGAATGTTGTCTCTGCAGGTAGCAAAGAAGATCGGATCGAAAATTGATGAACTGGTTGAAGATCTGAATGATATTCAAAAATTGACGGCTCATTTTTAATATTTTGAGAATTTGTACAATTCAAATAAGACCTACGTTAATAAAATGAGTGTATTTGAATTTGAACTCTGTTATTACTTAATTTGCCTTTGGTTTGGTTTGGCATCGGCATCGTATTTATTGAATTTGATACAGCCCCTTCAGGGCCCCGGAAGTGTATAGAAATGCTTTTAAATCCCTTTTATAGATTTGGCTAACTATTTTGATAATTCGTCGACGCCTTTCGACGGAAAATCCTTTACATTTTCTGAACGTGTGCTCCTTTTTTTCAGTATCCTCACGAATTCTGATAGGCAGGAAAACGCTCTTTCAGATGTACCATATTCGAATCCATTCAGGGCCCCGGAAGTGCTTGAAAATCCCCTTTAAAGTTTTTGCGAATTATTGTGATAATTTGATGACAATCATTGGAAAAACCTTTATATTCTCTGAACGGGTGCTCCTGTCTTCAGCATCCTTACGAATTCTGTTAAGCAGGAAGGATCTCTTTCAGGTGCACCCCGTCCCAACCCATTCAGAGCCCCGGAAGTGCCTAAAAATGCACTTTCAGTTTTGGCAAATTATTTTGTTAATTTTACGACATTCAACGGAAAATAGTTTATATTTTCCGAACGCGTGCTCCTGTTTTCAGTATCTTTACGAATTCTGATAGGCACGAAGACGCTCTATCAGATGCACCCTTTCCGAATCCATTCAGTGCACAGGAAGCCATAAATTCACTTTAAAGTTTTGGCGAATTATTTTGATAATTTGTGAAAAAAATTTGTGAAACACACGGTGGAAAATCGTTCATATTTCCTAAACGCGTGCTTTAATTTTAAGTTTCTTTAGCTGTGCGCGTAGCCAATGAGGCACTCTCTAATTTGCACTCTGTTTCCACCCCTTCGGGGGGCGGCAAGTGCCCCAAATATGCGTTCAAAGTTGAGCACTTTTTTAAAATTTGTGAAACACGCGCTGGAAAATCGGTCATATTTCCTAAACGCGTACCTCCATGTTAAGTTTCTTTAGCTGTGTGCGTAGCCAAAGAGGTGCTCTTTAATTTTGCACTCTGTTTCCACCCCCACGGGGGCGGCAAGTGCCCCAAATATGCTTTCAAAGTT
>JARJDQ010006584.1:0-11599 GCA_030264215.1 Geostiba sp. GC000077 | reverse complement strand
TTTCACTTTGCTCCTATATTAATCATTTTCTATGCTTGCATTTGAAATAAAAACAATTGTTTTCGTACCTATTTAGTTATGAACATGAAGTTCATAAATAAATATTATATACAATGTGTTATATGTTTAATAATAATTTTAATTTTTTCACGAACACACTGTATATTTTTACTTTGCTCCAAAATTAATCATTTTCTGCGATTAATGGAATTAATAAAAATTCAATCATTTTATTTTTCCACGGACACACTGTATATTTGTACTCTAAATTTATATGTTTTTCGCTTGCATTTCAAATAAAACAATTGTTTTCGTACTTGGTACCTATTTTGTTATGAACATAAATAAATAACAATTATACTATACAATGTGTTTTGTGTAAGTAAAACGTAAAAGTAAATTATCAACGAGAACATTATCGTTAATCATCTTGAATATGCGGGAATAAATACAAATGCAATAATATTATTTGCACTTTTTTTTCCACGGACACACTGTATATTTCACTCTAGGTCAAAATTCCTAATTTGCAGCGCTTGCGCTTTATAAATAAAACCATTGTTTCAGTACCGTAGTTTATTATGCACATAAAGTTCATGCATACAATGTGTTTAGTTGAAATTTTATTTTTATTTTTATTTTGTTTTCATAACACATCATGCAAAACTCGTGTTCATGTTCGCTTCTAGGGTGGTAACATCTATATCGCACATGTGTTCCAATCGTGCCATGTCGCCGGCCAGTTTGTTCGGCGTCCAGATTGTGGAGGAGATTAGCAAATTGCGTCCGTCCCACAATTCACATTACAAGCTCGCCCGGAGCAATTGCATTTAATTTACAATTAGCAGCAAAACGGAATTGGCCAGCATTATAGTAACGTTAAGCTGCGTGCGAGGTCGCTGCTACTTTTACTAGCCTACTGGTTTAAAATGAATGCCCGGTATATTTTTTAAATGTAATTGCTATTGTGACATTTATAAAAGCGGAAAATTTTAACTTTCATGTCCTTTAATTAATTTCCTTCTGTATTGAGATGTTTGGTATTTTCTTGCCTTGATATTAAAGAAGAGAAAGAATCGGCTTATTCTATCTTCTAGCTGGTTTTTCCTTTAAGTGTCGAGTGCTTTGCTCGAAATACCAATAAACCGAACGCGAACGCGAACCGAAACGTGAAATGTCATTGCCTGCTCCAATTCCTCATGTTTCAAACCCTAACCTATATTAAGCACATCATACAGTGTGTTCAAGGCAAACGTGAATAAAGCAAATCATGCGTATTAATTTTAAGCACTCTCTTGAGGACATTAATGTCCCACAGGACCAACTAATGATTTTAAGGACTAAGGACTAAGGACTAAAGATTAAGGATTAAGAATGTTCGATGGTGGCGAATAATTAATCGTCCTACGGCCAACCTAACCTTTAAGCATGGCCACTCGATGATACCTTGTCCTTTAAATCGTTATCCTTTATCCTGCAACTGCAAACATCCATTGTTTTCCGTGCGCATTCCAATTCGGATTCGCCCGTAATCCGGCAATAAATTTTAAACACCCGCCCTGGATAATTTATTTTCCAATTTTCATTATTCCACACTTCCACGGCAGCATGGTGCGGAAAACCAAAACCAGGTTACATCTATAAATAAGTCCGGCTCTGTGCAAGTTACCTTTTTATGTTTGGGTGCCTTCTGGTTCGTCGGCCGATAAATACCAATCGGTTTTTAATTAAGTGCAACTAAAATTAAAACTTGAAGAAATGTCATCACAAAAAAGGGGTGTAAAAATATGTCCAACATCGAAGTGAATAAGAATGAAGTGATGGAGGCTCGAAACTTTTTCGTTTACCAAGTTTTCATCGCACTTGTGACACTTTATCACATGATGGCGGAGGCGCCGGGCGAAAGGTAAAAGTGTCCGGGGGTGGGGGGAGAGAGGGAGGCTAAAATATAAAAGGCAGAGAGAAGACAGGCAAAGAGAGTTGAGTAAGCTTTTAATATTTAGTTGCATATGTGCAAGGTGCTCTAATATACAATGTGTCCGCACATATACTAATGTCTTAGGGTCACTTAACCCCAATGAGGGGATAACCTCGTTTCTCTGCCTCTGTGTGCTTTTTATGAGGGTACTTTTGTTTTTGCTGTTATTTACGTTCAGGGGATGTAATAAATATTTTTCCCTTGCGCCTTTGAGCATGGTGAAATTTACGAGTATTGCCATCTTTTCCGGCACCCTAAGGTAAACTTTTTCACGTTTTTCTTTGAACACACTGTATTGCGGAATCTTAGAAAATACTGCGAATATTTGGGCCTGACAGCTGTCCACCATTTTGAGTGACAGAGTGACACATGAAATTCAAAATGGCCGCCGGACAATGAGAGCTCAGATCAAAAAATCATCAAGCTATTCATTCACAGCTAATATTAATGCTCAATGCCGGTGATAACTATAGGGATAATTAAAAGCGTAATTAAAATATACAGTGTGTTCGTAATAATAATATATATATATAGAATTACAATGTACATTGTACGAGAATAATTGTGTTATCATTTTGGGTATGAGAAGTTGTGAGGGAGCGGATGCCAGCCGGCGGCGGCGGGTGGAGGCGGGTGGCGGCGGGTGGCGGCGGGTGGCGGCGGTTTCCCGGTCCCGGGCAGAACTGCCACGCCCTTTGCCGGCGAGCTGTGTGCGCGCGTCCCGATCCAGTGCTTGCTGCTGGCGCCCCCGACGACAACCGCGAAATCCACACGCACACACTCACAAGTGGTGCATGTGTATTTGGTTGCATACACGTGAGATGCTGCCGCGCACTGCCCCAGTAGCCAGATCTCGGGGTAAGCGACCCCGGAACGGCGGCGGCGGCCCGGGTACGCAAACGGCATAATGAAAACAAGCGGCGTGCCCACTTTCACAAATTGGCTTATTTCCTAATTTACGCAGGTGTCGCCGCCCCCCCCCCCGGCGTCTACTAAATTTTGCAAATGCATAAAGTCACAAGTTTCACTTTTTTTCAGCTCACAACCTTTTCAGGTTAGGTTAGGTTAGGTTAAAAAGAAAACCTAACCTGATTTGGAAAAATTTCTCATTTTTGCTCCTTTCGTCGCCAGCCATCTTTGTTATGCTTTGTGGTGACTGGTGAAGAAGTAAGAAAGTGGCGGAAAGTAGTAAAAACCACCCCCTCCCCCTGACACTGCACTGGTTCACCCGTACTTAAACTAGACGCTGCAAAGTGGAGCAGGAATGCGCGAGAAATCACGTCAGCGCGCGCGAATCGTGCCATCATGGCGTCGTCATGTCGTTGACCTTTTTGCTGCTGCGAACTATATGCAACTTGTGATGCATCATGCATCGCATTTCAATTTGTATACTACCAGTCAGTAGCCATTACCTAACTTTCTACCAAGGCAAAATAAAAGCGAATCGCGATTTTGTGAAACCACATTTAAGCAGACACACAATTCGCATACAGTGTGTTCGGAAAGTGGCACTGGAAGTTTTTGCGGTGGCGAATGGATTTGGTTGGTGCTGGAGTTTTGGGCTTGCGGTTGACAGGCGTTTCGCCCGTCCGGAAATTGAAATAACTTTTCACTTAACTTTTTTGCGTTATCTCCCCAAATGTGCATTTTTCGTGTGCAAACTGATACGATGCTATAATTTAAGTGTTGTTTTCGTTTGTGGCAAGTTTCAGAATCAAGTGGTGCTATAACACCCCTGATGTAATGTTGGTTGCCTATAGTTATAGATAGTCAGCAACGCTGGAATAATTTATCTTTTCCCAGTTCTATACTCATCCACACATTCACACAGAGAATAAGATAGGGGAAGTAGCAGAAATCAGAAACATATCAGTGAAAAGTTTTGGGCCGTTTTCCGTAGAACGGCAAACTTTTGATGTTGTAGTTGGAAAAAGAAAAGTAGCAAAAAAAAAACGTGTCTAAAACTAAATTTCAATGTGGAAGGTACTTCTAATATGTGGCCGGTTTGAAGGACCACAACACACAAGTGCAACTCGAACACACTGTATAATTGAGTTCATTGTTCGCACACATATGGAGTGATGTTAACAACAATGCGCTAAGCGCTGAATTAACCATAGTTAGATTTTATATACAGGGTGTTCTTTTTAAAAAGTTAAAAAATACACCTTAGGTGTTAATTTCGGACATACGGACAGTAGTTTTAGACAACCGATAAAAAAATGGTTTGCTCACCTGATTTCGATTAGACTTCCCGCCGCACGACAGCTGGACTATATAAATAGGCAGCGGAGTGGGTCGAATTAGCACTTCCGGAAGAATGTCCACACTGATGACGGCCGCGAACACACTCCAATCTCTCCTGGCCGGCCTTCCTGCTGGCTCCTGCTCGCCTCCCAGAACGTACTAGCGGCGGCGGCGGCGGCGCGCCACCGCGCTCCATGGCAGCAGCGTGCGCGCGCATACAGTGTGTCGGTGTGTGACGACTGGGCGCCCCCGCAGAGGAGTGTGCGTGTGTGTGTGTGTGTGTGTGGGCGCAGGGTGTGTTTTGAAATCGTGCGTCGGCGCAGCGCGAAACGATCTCCCGCTGGCTTCTTCTTCCTGCCGGTGGCTGCGATCCCAGCGCGTTGTCATGGCGACGCGTTTTCATCGCGCGCGCGCCACCGCCAGCATCACATAAATCGCCGCCCGCCGCCCGCCGCCGTCGTCTCTCGGCGGTCATTACGGCCGCCGTCCTGCTGCCTGCTGCGCAGGCCAACGAGTCGATTACGCGATGTATGCTAAACGCGCCCAAAACGCGTCGAACGTTTTATTAGCATTCAGCATCTCAGCAGGAGCACAGATTCCTGCTGGAGCACTGCATGACCTTGAAACACCTGAATTATAACAAAAGTTTATTTTTTATTTTTTAGAAAAAAAAGTTAATTACGGCCCTGGAAATTTTATGCTGGATCGATTTTTTTCAGCATCTCTGAAGGCAATACAGAAAAAAGCTTGAAACACCTGAATTATAACAAAAGGGTTTCTTTTAATTTTTTAGAAAAAAAAAAGTTAATTACGGCCCTGGAAATTTTATGTTGAATCGATTTTTTTCAGCATCTCTGAAGGCAATACAGAAAAAACCTTGAAACACCTGAATTATAACAAAAGTGATTCTTTTAATTTTTTAGAAATAAAAAGTTAATTACAGCCCTGGAAATTTTATGTTAGATCGATTTTTTTCAGCATCTCTGAAGGCAATACAGAAAAAAACCTTGAGACACCTGAATTATATCAAAAGTGATTCTTTTAATTTTTTAGAAAAAAAAGTTAATTACAGCCCTGGAAATTTTATGTTAGATCGATTTTTTTCAGCATCTCTGAAGGCACCACAGAAAAAACCTTGAAATACCTGAATTATAACAAAAGTGTTTCTTTTAATTTTTTAGAAAAAAAAGTTAATTACAGCCCTGGAAATTTTATGTTAGATCGATTTTTTTCAGCATCTCTGAAGGCACTACAGAAAAAAACCTTGAAACACCTGAATTATAACAAAAGTGTTTATTTTAATAAATAAAATAAAAATGTAATTACGGCCCTGGAAATTTTATGTTAGATCGATTTTTTTCAGCATCTCTGAAGGCACTACAGAAAAAACCTTGAAACACCTGAATTATAACAAAAGTGTTTCTTTTAATTTTTTAGAAAAAAAAGTTAATTACAGCCCTGGAAATTTTATGTTAGATCGATTTTTTTCAGAATCTCTGAATGCACTACAGAAAAAAAATCATAAAAAATTAATCCGACCCTGTAATATTTAAAAATCTTAGCTGGAGGTGCAGAACCATGCACATGAAACATAACAAAAAAAAATGGAAAGTGAATAGAATAATAATATTTCAATAATTTTAATCCGACCCTGTAAAATTTAATTTTCTTTGATCTGAACTTTTTTGTTACATTACATCATCAAAAAATAGAAAACACATATTTTTAATGTTAATTACGAACCTGGATTTTTTTCGACCCTAACATTTTTTTGTCGATTTGAAGGTCTTATCAGCAGTAGCATCATATGAAAATCTAAATGATAATATAATAGCAAAAAAAGTTTTAAAAATTAATTCGACCCTGTAATTTTTGTTCAATCTGAAAGTTTAACAGCTTCGTAGAAGTAGCAGCAGGAACAACCTAAATAAAAAAATAAAAAATTAAAAATATTAAAAAAACAATTTCTATAAAAATTAATCCGACTCTGAAAATTTGAATTTTTTTGTTTGTTTCAGGAATGAGTAAAAATTGAAACCAAATAATGCTCTCTTTGTTGTATACGTTTTTGTCTACATAAATACATTAACTATTCTATAAATTTCTTCTTTGTTTTTTTTTTGTTGTATTATTTGTGTGTATTTTGTTTGTTTACTGTTGTTTACATCAGTATCAGAGTTGTATCATGAATCATATCATATCATATCAGACATTAGCCGTGTATCGTCTTCCAAAGTACAGGTATAGGGTTAGGTTGATGGCATGGAATGGACTAGTCGCCAACAGAGGGCGACACCTCCTCCAAGTCTCCACCACAACAGAAACGCGCATCCGCCGCCATTTTGATCATCATCAGGCGTATATAATAATTGCAGCAATGCATCGTACACATCGTCTTAGATTCGGTTTATAAATCCTTTTTGGTTAATAATTTGACAAAATATAGCTTCTTCCTTTTTGTAGGTTACCGTTTAATTGAAGTGGTTTTAAATTTAAATGTACTGTTAGAGGTTATGTGGTACAAGTACAAGTATTATACTTTATTGTATGCCTGCTCTGTTTTAGACTTTAGACTTTATATTCCAATAGCGATATCTTTCAATCGTTCAAATAGACTCTTATTTATTGTATATATGTATATTTTTTTAAATATTATAACACGTCATATATTCATTTGTTTTTTATTTTGTTTTTCTCTTGTGTTTACCGGGGGGTATGCTCATGGGTCGTCATTTGTTACATCAGTCGTTTTCAGATTAATATCCGTTCGTCAATTGTTGCCCTTGTTTTCAACAATTTCCAACAGATCTTTGATTTTGCGTGTTCTCAATGACTCAATGGTATTGCTAGCGGCCGCTAGGAGGCGCTCGTCGCTTCGGGAGGCTGGATACCAAAGCGGCGCGCGTCTCGCGCCCGCCCACCGCCATCTTGTTCATTATTCGTCGTCTGCTTCATCTTTGATTACCTATTCTAACAATAATATATAATAGGCTTTTTGATAATAAGAGTTCAGTTAAGTAAGTTAACCATCCGGTTAGAAGTTGCCTTAGCCAACATGTCAAAACTCTCTTTGTCTCTTCGTATTTCTGATTCTCCCCACTCCTCTAACTTGAACACAAGAAAACCGTTACGAACCTAAGCAGTTCAAAACCAATGAGAATACAATGAGTTAACAAAGTGTTAAAGTATTTCAAGCGTCAACGATTCGATAGAATACAATTCTGGAATATCTTCATTTTCTTTCTCTTCTTCAAACAATGTGTATATAAAAATAAGATTATGCCCTCCATCTCGTGGCATGGTGGCACATTTTATGATATCAGCGTTTTTGATAAGTGTGTACTAGTGATAAGATAGCAAATTAGTTCGTTTAAATCTTCTTTTTTTGGCATTCGCACATCGTCCCCCATCGTACACATAACCTCAATCGTCATCCTCTCTCGGCAATTATGCAAGTGCCGACATCACTTAGAAATCTTCGAAAAATATAGTATACACATCCATACACAAAATATATTATATTATGACGCTTAAGTCATCTAATTGTTAAGACAGCAGCAATACAGTGTTGGTTTCATGTTTTTGACATCAAGGTGAAGCACAAATTGCACGATAATCGCATAATTGCAGAATGTGGATAATTAATGCTATTAATACTTGGCATGTGGGCCATTTTTGTTTAGCAGTTAGCACACAAATGAAGTTAGTAATTAACATCGTATAACATTGATATAATTAGTAAATTTAGTTTTGCTTTAGCGCTTTAGGTTATGCTGTCAACTGTCATCTGCCATTTTGTTTTGAAATTCTCGATATGTTCTGTTAACGAAACAAAGAAACCAACAAACTGGTGAATGATCAAAGTTCCTCGCACAAGGCTGGTTTTGCGCGAGCAACTTCACCTAACCCAACAAAAGTCAAATATATGTTTAATGTAAACAAACGAACATAAATCTGCCCCCATCTGGTTGACTCGTTTACTTCTCCTTGTCCTGCGAGTTTTGCTGCGGGGGCAGCGCCTTCAAGATGGCGTGCACCTCCTCGGCGACCGCAGTGAGGACGAATTCAAACTGCTGTTTGGTCGCGACCATTCTCGGCCGTTGATCGCGCAGATGCTCCAAGGTCGCTGCAATGTCAATCTCCTTGGCCCCCTTGGCCATGCGGCTGAGGACCATGTCGATGAGGCAGTAGGTGCCGGTCCTGCCGGCGCCATCGGAGCAGTGCACCACGATCGGGCAGGAGCGCCCTCTGTAGGACTTGTTAACCTTACGGCGGAACTCCAACAGCGACTTGGTGGAGGCGGGTATGCCGGCCTCGGGCCACGAGAGGAAGTGGAACTGAGTGACGGTGCGCGTCTCGCTGGTCCGCACGTTCTTCAGGTAGAAGGAGCGCACGAGATAGTCATCGCACCAGATGTGCTCGCTGACCAGGTGCACCTCGTAGATGTGGTACAGCTCGGAGCCCTCCTCCGGCCAGTAGCGGTGGCACATGGCCGCCCCACCTTCCGTCAACCGGGAGAGCATCACGATCACCACGGCGCCCTGCTCCCAGATGAGCTGCCAGAAGTCGGCGGCCGTATGGGGCAGTGGACCCTGGGCGGCGATGTACGCCGGATTCCGTGGATCATGGTCCGTGATGCTGGACGCGTTGATGTAGTCACTGGCGGCGGCGTTAGTCAGCTCGTTCAGGACGACGCGGGCATGGTCGTAGGGCAGGACGTCCGGATAGCGGTTCTTCTCGACGTTCTCGGTGGCAATGGCGATGGTGGTCTCGCAGGGCTCGGCGACGTAGGCGCAAAGGGCGACCCACTCCTGCTCCAGACGATCCTTGTTCTTCAGATGGTCCTCCATGTAGGTGAGGACCATATGCCCGGTGGAGATGTCCATGTTGTGCAGGGCCGGCTCCTCACTCCATGAGGACGTGCTGGAGCGGCTCGATGGGGACTGCTCGGATTCGCGCGACAGGGAGGTGATACGGCCGTGGACGCCTTCGGGAGGCGCGCCGGGCGGATTCTTGGTGGCCATGTGCACGCGGCAGAGGTCCTGGTAATCCTTGGAGGCCTCCGGGTCCACCGGGACGACGCTGTGTAGCTTCTTCAGGCGGCGACGCACGTGAAGGTTGACCCCAAGTACGACCAGCACTCCGATGAGAGCGCCACCTACAGTCGCGACGATGGTGAACCAGTAGAGGTAATCCTGGAAGGTGGAGACGGTCGGCGCCTTCGAAACCGAGGCGGGGCGTTTCTCCCTATCCCCGACCCCAGTTGATGTAATGTGGACTCCGGTAGCTTCCTTTAGGTCCTCACGTCTTTCCCCTGGAAACACGCCGAAATTAGAATGACGCAGAAAGACAATGTGCACCTAACCTTACAGATTTTATTTGCCAGTGCTTGCGCGGTGATGTTCTCGTTCTCGTTGACCTTGAACGTGACCTCATTCCGATCCACTCTACCGTGCGTTAGTACCCCGGGCAGTAAGTCGAGGATCTTCGAAATGCTCTTGATGATATCATCGCCTTGCTTCCAGGTCTTCAGCTTCTCCTTGATCGTCACGTAGACGTAGTCCGTGTCCACATAGTACATATCGTGGGCGGGGTTTGGATGCGCCCCGCGGGGTTCCTTCTTCATCATCGACGGCAGCAGGATATTCTTCAGCAGCGCGTCCTTGTCCAAATTCGCACGCTTCAGCTCCCCGTCATCCTCATCGTCGATTGTATGCCGCATCATTGGCGGTATGTCATTATCCTCGGCATGATGCTGATTGCGGAATTTCGTGGGCGTGTCAAATGGGGGGCCTGGCTTCTTGACGTCCAATCGCTCCGGCCGTTGAAACCCACTGGTGATGTCGTAGCTCTGCAGTAGTTCGTTGAGGGTACGCTCGAACGAAGCCTTCATTTGCGCTCTACGTTGATCTGTTAAATTTTAAACGCCCTGTATAGTGACTATGGAAACACGCGGTGTTGTTTCTGCTTACCTTCAAGTTTATGATCCGGAACGTAGACAACACCTCCTTCGGTGTAGATACCTTCCTCTGGTGGTGGTTCCTCATCCGCAACATTTCTCCCGCCCACATTTGCCCCGCCCACCATAGACTCCTCCCCGTCCTCTTGGGCTAGCTTTAGCTGTGCAAGCTCCCGGAATATCTCGGGTTTTTGCGGAGCGTTCGCCATGTTCTTCAACTCCCTGAAGATCTCCTCGGCACCGCTGCCGTATTCGTCGTTGTCATCGCCTGCCCCGCCCACAAAGCCACGCCCCGGCATGTCGCTCTCATCAAAGTACACCCGGCTTTCCGGAATGTCCTCACCATCCATCATGATGTCATCGTCTACCAAATCTCTGGACTCCCAGCCCTCGCGGAACTTATCCGGTGTGTTGTAGGTGAAGCTGAACCTCGCTGGGAAGTCATTCCCACCCTCCGCCCTTGCGCTAAGCTCCTCCTCCGCTTGCTCCGCCTCCACCGCCTGTCGTTCCCGGTCGTACTGCAGCTTGCCGTAGATCAACGGAAGTATCTGTTCGTAATTCTCCGGACTGAGTGGAATCCGGCGTAGGTACTCGCCCAAGATGGCGTCTTCTTCTTCGTCAACGGGCGGAGCTTGATTGTAGGTCCTTGTGACGTCGGGAAAGTAACCACCGGCGACGTTCTCCTCTTCGGGGCGAAAGTGCTGATAATAGTGACTGGACACGGAGCGCCGACGCATCGGGGGTAGCATAACCGGCAACATGGGGGAGCGCTTCAGCACAGAGTAACCCTTATAGGGGTCCTCCATGTCGACTGAACAGACATACAAATAGGTTGGAATTGAGATAAATGTTGTCGTATTCGTTGTAACTCACGATCAATAGCCTCTGCTGGCAGAATAACTTTCCTCGCCTCTTGCCGCTCGTCCACCCTTGGAGGATAATAGACTTCGTCGGCGAAATTACCACCGGGATTATCCTCGCTGGAGGTGAACTTAACAATGGCGACCTCCTTCGGATCAACGTCATCCTCACCCTCTAACGCCTTCAGCGCCCCCTCGAGATCTTGATCAGCCAGGTTGAAGCATAGATTTGGGTCTAGCGGTAAACTGTAAACCGTGGACACATTGTATATTTTTCATTTTTATTGAATTACTGCAAAACTATGCGAGATAGACAAATTGTTCATTATGAAGAAGTTGTTGGAAATTAAATAAGCTATAGATTAAGACCACGTTATGTACCAGGGCCGTAACAATACATTTTTGAACACACTGTATACAATTACATATTAATTTGCGGAGAATTACTTCATTTTAGTGATGTAGTTTTAATTTGAATATAACGTTAAATAATGACCAGTGTAAACGGGACACACTGTATAATTTTCTATTTTATCGAATTGTAGCGAATCGAAG
>JARJDQ010006565.1:0-13885 GCA_030264215.1 Geostiba sp. GC000077 | reverse complement strand
GCCCCTTTTGGCAATTCGTGTTTGTGGAGGCGCCGGGAGTAGGCTGAGTTTATCTATTTGACAATCCGTGCTAGATTTTTCTAGACTTTCAGTATGTCAAAAAGTTACCATCAACGAACTAAAAAATGGAATCCCCATTTTTATGGCAATTAGTTCCGCCAAACACCTATTTTTTGCTTTGAGTCTCGAATGCTCGATTGTCAAAAACTTAAATAATTAATAATCCGAATAATAAAGTTTTTAAACATGTGCCTTTTTCACTAATAATCCTAAAAAAATACAATCGATTTTAACAGATTTTATCAATTTCAAATCGTATACTTAAAAAAATTTCGAAATGTATCTGAATATAATCTAAATTGATTTGTGGATACACAAATAGTTCCTGCAAAATAGCATTTTAGCAAAAGAACTGAAAATGTTTTTTACTGTTGCTACTGTTCAACAAGTTTCGTTTGGAAACTGTTCCTAATGGATAAGAAACGATATATTTTGTTGTTTGTTGTTTTCTGTTTTTTATTTATTTCGGTTATGAATTTTGAAAAATAAAATGTTCAGGGTTTTTAGCATGATAAACATGGATACTTTTGGTTGTTTTTTTGTTATGTTCAGTGTTCAGGTTATACAGAGCGATCGAGATTTCATATGAAAACATATGATTAATTAAAATTGAAAATCATATTTGTATCCTTATCTGGGAAGTCAAAAACTGCGCTTCAATCTTCAATCATTTTCGATCGCTCTGTATAGTATTTGTCGATTCGCGAAGTACACAAAAAAAGCGATAATTACGTTCGGGTTATGCTCGCCGACGAAACAAACACGCAAGCAAAAAGCAAATAAGATGCTAGACGAAAGTGCAAAAAATCGCCGGTAAATGGCCGAAACCGGCGAAACTTTTTGGACATGCGAATTAAAATCTGCATCATCTGCATCTGTATGTAAATAAATGTTGTTTGGTATCGCGTGGCGTTGTGGCGCTCTGAGGCGCATTGCCATGTCACGAATGTTCTATTCCCTGTCGCATGCCTTGTCGGCTGCTATCTGGCGGCGCGACGCGCTGTTTGTTTCTGTCTCTGCGCGCCCGCTGCCGCTGTGTGGGTGCCTCAGCAGCGCTGGCTCGTCCGTGTTGATTAGAGTCCTTGGTGTTGCCTCCGCCGCGCCGGGTGCCTTGGGCGGGCTTGGGTGTATCAGAGTCCGTAACTCCGTACTCCGTGCCTCCGCGGCGGTCCGCATCATCGGGCTCAGTTGCGTGGAAACAGCGCTCCGCTCGGTATCGCTCGCCGCTGTCGTTCGTCGCAGCGGTCGCAGTACAGCAGGAGGTTATACACGCCTGTCATTCGAGGATCGAGCGCCGAGAGGCCCGTTGAAGTTCAGTGTTCAGTTGCTTGAAAGTCGTGCCGTGCGGCGCACACCGTCCGCGTGTATGTGTGTGTGCGTCTCCTACATGTTTGTGTCTGTGCGGCTGTGTGTGCAGTTTTCAAAACTTTAACGAAACCATCGTGTTGACTGTTTGGCGTTTGTTTACGCGCGCCGAGATTAATCCGTGTTTTTCGGGTCGCGAGCGTCCTTGGTGGAAGGTGCTGGTGGGTGCTACAGGTGTCTGTATCCCGGCGGATTCACTTCCCACCCTCCCATTTCTTGGATTATGTGGCTGCGGCAGGCAGCAGAGTGTGTTCATGATCGCCGCTGAGGGAACGCGGCGCAGCATGTACGGCAATGATGGGGGCGCGGGGGCGGGCGGCGGCGGCGGGTACGCCAACACCGCCTACAATCCGCCGATGAACCACTACATGAACATGATTGACCAGGCGTGGTACAACGATATGCTTGCGGCGAATTACAATTCGATCGCTGAACAGACGTCTAGGTCAGTAATCCTAATATTTCCGCAATTATATCAAAACTTCAAAACTCACCGAGTCATAATAAAAGTACTCTTATCACGATGTCCAACCGTGATTAGTTTCCATAAAACAGAACATCCCGAGTTTTTGCGCTGCAAGGAAAATACACAAATGACATGTGGCTCGCACAACTCGCACACTGTTTTCCATGGTCGGGGGCGGTCGTCGAGGTCGTCGCGATGCGCTTCCATTGGACAGGCCGGCTCAATGCAGTTTGCATGTTG
Source organism: Geostiba sp. GC000077 (assembly GCA_030264215.1). Taxonomy (NCBI): domain Eukaryota; kingdom Metazoa; phylum Arthropoda; class Insecta; order Coleoptera; family Staphylinidae; genus Geostiba; species Geostiba sp. GC000077. The sequence goes on along the minus strand of JARJDQ010006565.1, from coordinate 11,754 downwards.
ATAACACCTAGCATTGCGACGCAATAGAATTTTCCATTGCGCGTCCGCGGAACATTTGAATCAGCATGTTGTATACCACAGTTGTACTTTGCATTAACATACAGTGCGTTTGCGCTGAAAACCTGTAAATAGTTTCGCAGCGATAAAAATACCGACATTTTTTCGATGTATTTTGAGTGGCCTAGTTTACAGCGCCCGCCTGTGCCCGCCACTTCGGCAATATATTTGGCAAAGTCAGCGAATTTTTGGTTAAATGGTGCAAAGTGCAGTCGCATGCGTGTGATTAGTTGGTTGCATATGCCTTTGGATGTTAATTTTAAGGAAGCTGCCAAGACCTCTCCACACCGCCACAGCAGTGGTCTAGGATGGCCTTCAGCCGGCCACTGTATGCTTAATCTACTCACTAGTCTCACTACTGGTTTGAGCTGGGCCTGGCGGCGGTTGGCGGTGACGTGTCCTAGGAAACTAATAATATCATCCGCGCATCTCCGCGCCGCTGCAGCAAACAAGATTCGATTCGCAAAAATTTGGTCTAGAGTCAAAGCGCGCGCGCGCGCGCGAATAAGTCATAAACATGGCGATTTATGCCATCATGCACGTTGTCGCGATTCACGCAAACAACGAAATTTATACATCCATCATCGCATAAATAATAATGCCGCTATAAAAGTCGGTGTGCGGGCGCGCGCCGCTTTTTTTTCATTCATAGATATTGGCGCGCGATTTTTTATTTACGCGCTTTTTGCGACTTGTTGTTGTTGTTTATGCCATGCTGTGGCCGCGGACTTGGGAGAAGCGAGTGCCTTGAACTCCGCCGCCTTTCTCATTAATAAGCAGCCGAATTCGGGCGCGAATAATGAACTGCGCGCGGCGCAGGTGTGCTCCACAAATAAATCGTCGCTTTTTGTTTGCATTTCGCAGCCGAAAAAAACTAAAAATACCTTCCAACGACGAATGTTTAAAGTCTTTGGGCATTTTGCATTTGAAATAAGTATTTTTTTTTGTTTTAATGTTTTTAGTGTACAATGCTCACATTCAATGGTACATACAAGTGCACCTTATTCGTTACTCGTCTCGTTGTTAACATTTGACGTGTATGTAGTGTTAGTAGACTGTAGACTGTAGACTGTGGACTTAAAACTTTAAATATTCGCCTTGACCTATACTAACCAGCTCAGTAATAACGCATTATGTATATAAATGTAATATCATTGGTAGATGGTAGCAGTATTAGCAACCAGATGGAAGGGGTAGTTTTTTTATATATGATACAGTTGGATCCAGTTTTTGTTATGATAGAACTTTGCACTCATGCATTATACAGGCTGATTTATTAGTCGCAACCTATCTCTGGAGGTTTTATAGCATTTTCTTTTTAAACTTTGTTTCTAATTACTCTTGTTTTAATTAAAGGTGTAATTGTAAGATTATTTAATTTGTATCTACTCCTATTGAAATTTTTGATCCATTGGCAAAATCGTAGGAGGAATTGAATTTCAAAATAACAAGTTTTCAAATCTTATAGTTTTAACGTTTTAAGTTCAGGGTTGGAAATTTACAATGCAAATTCTCCTACGCTATTGACAGTGGATCAAAAATTTCAATTGGAATAGATAGCACATTAAATAATCTTCCAATTACACATTTTATTAAAACAAAAGAATAATTAGAAACAACGTTGACAAAGAAACTGTGAAGCTCTGTATCTCGGCCATGAAGAACAATTAACCTACTTTTTTCGCTAAAGCTGCGACTAATGATTCACCCTGTATAATTTTATACTATAATTTAAAAAATCAATGTTTGCAATATTTGACGATTGAATGCAACTCCAATGTATTTTATAGAAAATTTAGCTATAAATAGCAACCAAATAAAATTCAGTGTACGCTTTATGAAATATTTGAGATGTTTTTCTCTTGCATAATAAAACACATTTTTGGGGCAAGTGCAATTGCATATTTATTCTATATTTCGTGCTTGTCAAAAATAAACATTATTTTAAATTGATTGATTATTAAAATCAATAGAGTATTTTTTAAAGGTTTTTGGTGAACAAGCAACATCTTTAAAAAATTATTATTTGAATTATTAATTTTATTTAAGTTTTTTAGAATCAAATGTTTCCTTATCAACTTTGTTTCTAATTATTATTTTGTTTTAAATTTGTTGTGTAATTTTAAAATTCAATTCCTCCTACGATTTTGCCTATGAATTAAAAATGTTAATGGGAATAGTTATCTAATTAAATAATCTTTCAATTACACCTTAAATTAAAACTTACACCTTAAATTAAAAACAAAATTGACAATGAAACTTTACCGCGCTGTACCTGCAACTAGCAAAAAAAAAAAAACATGTGACCCTATCCATGTTATATGTGTTACGGGAAATGTAGAAAGTCGGTGAATGTACACATTTACCGGTGCCCGAAATGTTTTGTAACGCACCCTATATGTTGATGCCATACGTCACCGTACTAATACCTGAAATATTTACACAGCAACTTAGACAGTTTTGCGGAAAATTTGGGAGACGTTAGTGATGAACAAGGAGAATGATTTCACTAGGATATCAAAACTATGGAGTTCCGCTTCCAAGAAAGATTTCTGCATGGAGTTTAAGAGTCTCTTCAAATATTTGTATTACCAGAATATCTCGTCAGCCGACACCCAATGGGTAAAAGGCTAATAATATATATATAGAATATCTCGAAAAAGAAGTGTCCGAAATGAGAAATGATTAATTGATTAATTGATGACTTAGATGCCCATATTCTGTATCTGCCTATGTGATTAATTTATTTACTTTTATTGTTTATATTTTTTTTTGAGTTACAGAAAATTGTTGTTTCGGCGAAAGAATGCATCTCATAAAGCATACAAATTGAATGGTATAACCATTGCAACCTGTACGCATTATTTCAGCAACACCCATAATTTAAGAAAAACGGTTATATCTCAAAAGCTAGAGCTGATATGAAAAAACCAATTTCATATTTGAACTCGGGGTAATTCGAGCTAATTTTATATGAATGAGAATATAAAATTAGCTCGAATTACTCCGGCACCAAGATCACTGTTGGGCGGTGGAACCGATTTGGATCCTTAAAATTTGGATTTACCATTTTCCCTATTAATTTAATCCGTTAATCAATCAATATGATATTGATATCATATCAATATACAACAAATGTAAAAAGGAACTGTAATTTTTAACTCTTTGTTCTTACTATAATTGATGTGAATTCTTTTAAGGAAAACGTGAATATATCATTAGCGGTAAACGAGGAAAAATTGTTCTCTAATGTACTTTATAGATTGTAGCATGGTCTCTATATGCATGAACCTTGATTTGTTGCCGTTCGTGTTTCTACGTTTATTGATTCCACCATGAAGCCGGTATTTTTAGCCACAGTTCTGGTCGAATGTGCACCGCACACAGATAATGAATGGAATAAAAGCGAATGATATCATCACGGCTATAACTATAGTTATAGTTTGATTGTGATTGTGAATAGAAGCACATTACTCAATTCGTTTGTTTGCTCTTCCTATTTCCGACCATTGGCCATTCCAAGCTGTGCGTGCCATAGGTGGCCAGAGGCACGTCCATATTTGCGCAACAATAAAAAATAATACCAACTGCCAACCGAACAATTCGCTGATGAAAATAAACGCGCCGCTTTTTTATCATATGATATTACGTCACGCCACACCGTTCGCCGCTGGTTTTATGTTACAAAGAAATGGGGGCGTAATTTATATTTATGTATAGTGTTTTAGGAATTTTCCAACTATAACGCATACTTATATTCATTTACACTGTATGCGTGTAGTTTGTCTTCGTTATTGTATTTTTCTACTGTGCACTTCAATAAGAAAAGGAAAAGCAATTCATATACAACCATTTCATTTATTAGAGGTTTTTGCAAAATTCTACCATATAAAAAAATGCTATATTAGTACAACTTTACCAATACCTATCAAACTTTACCACAATACTATAATATATACAGGGTGCTTTTGTAGGAAGATCAGGTAAATATGCATGAAATCTTTTATTGGAGATAACTTGAAAACCAAGGTCAAACGGACAAAAGTGGAAAGACTTTTTTCACTCAAAATCCGATGTAGAAGCACATCTTCTTTGATTTTTAAGGGGTAGTGAATCACCCTGTCTATAATTATATTTTAAACGCTCGACGATTGTTGGTTTTCCGCCATATACTATAATAATAATAAAAATACTATAATAATTTATGAATACGATAATTTATTTATGTAGATGTTTTCATAGTTGTGCAGTTGAACATGTGGTAGAACGAAAAAGACATCACATTGATGTGCAGTGAAGACTGAAGATCAGACGACGCTGTCAGTTTATCGACGTTCGCGCGGCAACTTCCGGTGGCGTGCCGCCCTTTTCAGCACACGTCCTGTCTCCTGTCTAGCGCGCATAATTTCCTTTTTCCATTCATGCCCGAGACAGAGCCTAGTCATAGACATCTCACACGCCTCAAACCTATCAAATGTATTGAAACGTAATCTTTGAAGCGTTTGAACGCTTTGAATGCACGACATTTTAACGTGAAATTTAAATGTGTTTGTCTTTTGATTCATTATACATAGGTAGATTTATACTCTGGAACTCTGGTCGATCAAGACTTGTAAAATCATTGCAAGCGCAATCATTAGCCCGTGACCTTATTCCATCCTAACGGTAGTCTTGCAGTGCACAACTGCGTATGTAACCGACTGCGAAGAAACAACAAACCGAACGAAATGTTTGGGCAACGGACCCAACGGATAAGCTTCACCTAGCTCCTAGCCGAACAGTCCGAACCTCCGTACAGAACACAAAGCATTAAGAAAATTACATTTCGTTACAACAATCTTATACCAAGTCCACCAACATTAATTCGAGTTGTGCCTGATGTCTTTCAATTCAGTGCAGTTCATTAGACATATTTTCGACCATTCGGTGTGTTCGTTTTCTGTCTGTATGCCACAGCACAATGAAGCGATTGTGGGCGGTGTAGGCCGATGGAGTGGAGCTCATCGGATGCGCTAAGCGCTAACTCGCAATCAGGTAATCTATTCGTATTCAACATCCTGGGCACCAGTCGAATTCGGTTCAGTTCACTGAATCATGATGGCGATCCCTTCTGACCCGATTCCGAAGCGAATGATGCTATACTTCAGCATACGGTCCCCGGTCCCAATGCCTCCAAAGCAACGGCATATAATGCAAGCACGAATCACTTCATGAGTTTGAGTATGCAAGGAAACATTCCTTTCGAAGTGCCCATAACTACATAACAGCGTAGTTCTATTTCTGTATATACGGCTGGAATGAGTTCAATTTGGTGGAGACATGTGCGCAATAAAAATCTGTCATAAAACAGAAAATATTTACGATTCTGGATGTTTCACTGATCACTACATGACTACACCATGTCACATGTTTATAATCTTGAGATAAAATAATATTAATATGTAGCTTATGGTTGTCTTATAACTGATCTTTCTAAAATTTGTTGTAGTATACCAAAAAACAACATTAATAAATCATTTAATAATATAATACAGTACATCTTTTTAAAAACCTCAAATATTCTTATGAGTGGTCCTTCGAGCCGGATTAGCTATGAGCTATGATCCCTTTTATATTACTTGTCGAAGATTATATATATAGAAAGTATTAATATAACTCTGCCTAAAAAATAATACGTTTTCACGTAAAAAAATTGATCTGAAATATTGCAAACGTCGCATTCTGGTAACCGATAGTTTATCCGCATACAAATTGCAAGCCAATTTCCGATTGCAACAACATGAAATTACCTTTTTGTACGTAGTTGGTTGCAGAATGAAAATGAAAGCGAGGCGCATTATATAAGAATAAGAGAACTCATGTTGCATGCTCTATCTTCACAGCAACGTGTAGTGGTATTATTTAAATAACACCAATTTGGCCATCTTCAGCGAGCGCTAAGTACTTCTTAAGAAGTGCCTTTCGACGTCTCGACTCTCGGCCGAGCGGTAGCTGTGGCAATTGCAGGAATCGTCATTATAAGTGTCATTATTACGCATTACACCAGCGTTATAGTGAAGAACGAACGGTAGTTTGGTAGCTTGGTAGTTGGTAGTCAGTAGTCACTTGGCGTTGGCAGAGATGTAAATGTATTCGCTGTGCTCAATGTCAAACTCCAACTCCAACTGAGCAAGTTCACCAGTCACTACCACACTACTAGTATATTTATGCACAGTGTCGTTCGTTGTCTTACCACATTCGCGCGACACTGGCATGCGGAGTGTTGGCAATGTTGGCAAATGCGATTCCACCATAAATATGATGTGCTGCTGGGCTGCCGGCTCCTGCGAGTGCGAATGTGAATCTATTTGCAGTTTGCACTGTTTCGTCAGCGCTCCAATTAAATACATTCCACTTCCAGTCGGGGCAGGCCTTGCAGACAGGCGAAATGTTGCGAATTCTGCTTCTGCCTGCGGGACTATCCAGACAGAAACGTCAATAATTTACTCTTTGCCGCATGTTCAAGCTGAAGCTTGACGTTGACGTTGGTGTTGATGTTGAACGAACGCTAAAATACTCATCGACTTTATACATCTTCATTTTGCATTGTTGCCATTCTTCAAATTCTCTAAATTCAAATGGTAAATGTCAAAGAGATCAATTATTGAGATAAACTCGTGAAGTGTGAAACGAATGAAAAAGATATTTAATTGTTACCGTTTAAAAGTAAATTTCTTCCAAGCGTTGTTTGTTTTCTTAATATGAGAAAGTCAGCTCCATAGAACAATAGCAGATAAATTTCATTCTGTGAATGACACCTTCTTCAATGTATTTTTCAAATGTATTGTTAATATATATCTTTCTTTCTGTTGCAGGTGAGTGAGCGTGAAGTTATAAGCTTTAAGAGTCAACAAGGCGTTAACAACTCTGCACCTTCAATCAAGTGGTAACTTGGTAATTATATACCAGCAATTCGTTGCATCGTTCCAATTTGGATGAACTTGTTGAACTGTGAAAATTTCCGAGTTAGAGATTCAACTGCATGTTTTATTCGTGTTGACATGTTGAGTTGTTGAGTGTAGAACTGGAGAGCTTAGCAAGGTTGCAAAGAAACGTGTTTTAATTTTGAAAGACCTTGCATTGTTGGTATTATTTTACTAGACACCAGCAGTATAGACAGCAACATCCCACCCATACCATATGCATAAAACAACTCAACAATAAACGGTTATACAACTTTATTATGTACACCGTACACCGTTGAAAGGCTTACCTCATTCCGCGTGTTTTACGCAACACACATGATGAACAGAACGTGTTTCGCGGTGTAAATGTCTTCAAAAATTCTTGAAGACCCATAACTGGTAGTCAATAGGAGGAGCTGTAATAGTGCAGTAGTGCAGGTGACCTGGACCTTTTCTAGGAAGACGCTATTTGAAGATACATACATATTTCTTCTAGATACGGTTATTGGTTAGCCTTGATTTTCCCTACAGTTTTTTATAATCTTTTCGCCAAGAAGAGATTTGGAAGGTTTTCTTTATCCTTGCTCCTAGACCAGAAGTCGTCAAAAAAACATTAAATGTCATATCAATTAAGGACGAACGGGGGCGTCCAGGCGACAACCAAATACGTCTCTTTTGATGTTTACCTACTCACACACTCTTATACCAAACGAATGTAAATTTATTTGCTTATTTCATGAATCACAGTCTGTCGGGCTGTCGGCGTCTGTCGAGCTGCGAAGTATCGTTGGAAGTAGCACAACCGTTCCTTCCTTCATGACTTGCATCTGCGATGCAACCATTGTGGCAAACAATGTTTGCAGTTTACGCATGTTTGCTGCATGTGATTTCTAATTGTGCAAATTGTGCAAATTAAATTTGCAACTCTGATGCGCACATAAATGCATAATGTGGGTTTACTACTCCTAACCGTTCCTAACCATTACTGAGCATGACGAATGGCTTTGTACAAATTATTTCGAAGCGCTGTAAAATCTAATATTGTGATCATGATCATAAACTCCACGTAGTTATGTATACCTCCAAAGAGGAGTTATTTCTTGTTGGGCTTGGTGAGTACCTTCCTTCCCTCTGTATCCGTATGAACTCCCCGAGGACTGGCGATGAGGAGAAGAGGAAGCAGAAAGTCATTTGTCATCACCATCTGCAACACGTTTCAAGTTGCGAAATCCAACTCCTCTTCTATCCCTTCCTCTTCCTCCCATCCGATCGTTACATACAGCTAGGACACAAGTGGTCCTGGTCCTGGAGTCCTGGAGTCCTGGTGCATCTGTCCAATTTGATCGTTCAAGTGCAGGAGGATTGTGATAAATGATCAACGATAACTGATTTATCGCTTTTTTACAATCTCCATCCTATAAGGTCCCCAGTCTCCATTTCCTTCAATGTTTCAAAGTTTCAATATTTCAAACAAATGTGTCATTTTCCTTCTCGCATGCTGCCGCTTTCGATCACATGTGTTGCACGTCAATACTGTGTGAATAATCGGAAATTAAATTAGACGGGAGCATGTAAACTTGTAAACTGTATAAACACAGCAGTTCTATTTTTGATAAATCTGAAGAAAACGCTAGAAATAGCCGCGAATTGGATGAGTAATGGAGGGCTTGGAGAGTGAAAAGTGCTTTTTGTGTGTACAAGTCGTAATGGAATGTAAATGAAGGACAGATGGACCGTCTTTTTCATCGTCTGGGAGGTGTTTTGTTTTGCGACATTTATGAAGAATCGTAAAATATTAATAAAGCTTCGCTCATGGTTTAGGTCTCGGACATTGCAGTGCATGTAATGGCATTTAAATGGCTTGAGCGTTAGTCTGTGTTAGTTGAGGATTGTGGCTGGCTGGGCGGCCTGGCGGATTGAGTTAGCTACTCATTTTGCAGTTGAAGCCCACCGTATTGTTTGGCATTTTGGCAACCCCAGCGCAATCAAATTTCAGCGCCCCGAACCGTGCGAGACTGGTAAAGTGGGAAAGCGGGAATAATCCGAACGGGAGCTATTTAGATTGCTTTTCGGTTCGGTTCAGTTCGTTGTGTAGTGTGTGGTGTGTGATCTGCGTGTGACTTTTGTTGTACCTTGCGCCATACGTTGTTTTCGTCCCTCGTCCTCCTGCTGAAAAGGGCAAAAGGAAAGCATTGCCCAGCTCTCGGGGGCTTTTTGCTCGTCTCGTGTAGCTCTAGAACACGCCGACTAAACGGGTCCGAAACGCGTAAATCCCCAAGCACGTTTCACACTAACTGTTTTTCCGACAATCCGCCTCCGCCAGGGTGTGTTTTCTTTGAGGGAAGACTAGGTATTTTTTTACGTGTTTAGCCACAAACTGGAACTCATGAATACGCGGAGCAGTTGTGATTTTTTCTTTGCCGCTGAAAAATATAGCTTTTTTGGGTGAAGAGATGTGAGTCATCCCGTATTAGGGCAAATGTCAGAACTTGGGACGACGGCGACGTCTGCACGCAGGTCTTACCAACCTGCGCTGTGTAAACATCAATAAAAACTATTCGTGGCGGAGGCGGATATGAAAATACGAAAACACAAATTCATCCCACATCCCCCCAAAATGCTCCGCTCCCGCTTCCCGCTTGCTTTCATTACTTCCCCTTCGATTTAGGGCTCTTCCTGCCTGTGCGATATTTTCGTACTCGCACTGCTGTCTGTATAAGACGGGAAAACGCACCCCTCGGCGAAAACCCCCAAAGAGACATCGGCCAACATCGTCTTAGGACGAACAGCGAACAGGGGCGCTTGTGCACCGAGAAGAAAGACACAAAGTTGGCAAATGGTTGAAATTGAACTTGTATGGTTCATATCCTGACTGGGAAAATGTATACCTATACTACATTACTAAATTAATCAATTTTACATTAAAATCTAAACTTTGACGACAACAGCGTTAAACATTAGTCTTGGAGTCTTGGAGTCTTGGAGAGTGATACAAGCAACGCTAAAGTTTAATGTCACCTCGGCGTTGAGCAATTTTGTACAAACTAAAACTTTGCTCCTATTTTATCCTGTCGTAGACGATGGTTCAAACTCCCCGAGCGCTGACGTCACCAACTCACAAGTTTGTCCGCCTTCTAGGAAAATGTGCGGAAAGCGTTCGCTTGTACGTCGTTACCCGCTCATAGACTCATGTTTTTCACATTTTTCAGGCGAAACTACTGAATATTTGATGTCTGATGATGGTTCAGATGACAAGGCGTGTTTTTTATGTTTTTCGTTTAAAAAACTTCTTAAAATTAAAAATCGCATTGAAAAAAAAATCATTATTTAAGTAAATAAATTGAAAAGTTGAAATCTTGATAAAGATCATGGGCGATCATGGGCGAAGCCGAGAACACTGTTTTGCTATAGTTTTTTTTAGAAAAATGTGCTGTATATTAAAAAAATAGATTTTCTTTAATTCATTCCCCTTTGCAGGAGGTAGACACGCATATTGCTATATTTTCTTTTAATATTTTTTAAATATTGTCATTAAATTTCAACAATGTTGCAGCAATATAAGGATTATGGAGAAATATACAATAATAATTCTTAAAAATTATAAATATTTTAAAATTAAAATTTCTATCTAAATACAGTATTGATTTTATTAAAAATGTGCCACGCAGCACTTTACTCCATTAACAATGCGCAATTTGGTTTCACCAAGTGCTTAATTGCGTTATCCGATAAACGATAAACGTTTAATTAAACTGGCGCTTCAACGATGGCCTGATGAGTTGCTAGCATGGGTAGTTTCAATAGTTTTAGTAAAACTGGAAGCTTAACTTGAAATTGCTGATTGATGTGCAGTCACGAACGCTTCATCAAGCGTTTATTTTAATTCCTTAATTGGTAATTAATTTTATATCCATATTTAATTCGTTGCAGTGTTGCAGATAATGTAAAACTTTACTGCACTTTTCATCTTCAGCTGCACTGCATAATGCGTTAATTACGAAAGCGAGTAACTGGCATAACTTTTTAATTAAATATTTAAATTTAAATATTAAATTTACTTCTCGACTGGCTGTGTGTGTCTGCCACCAGCCAGTATAAGGGTGCGGGGCAATGCAATTGCAATTTGCCACCAATCACTGCTACGCCACTCGTTTTCGGGCTGAATCGCAGCTCGCAGGATACTTTAATTAAATCCGGGGGGCGCAGCGAAATTAAATATTTTCCACTGCGCGTTCCGATCGGCGAATCCTCGGCATTGGAAATGTCAACTACAGAGCGTGGAGGAAATGGAAGCGACAAAAATAGAAATAGACAAATGCATCAACATCGTTTGGGGTTTTTCTGGTTTTGTAGTCTTTTTTTTTCAGCGGCTAGACGCGACAGCCTGAAATTGATCCTGGTCCAGAGCCTGATCCTGGTCCTGCAATGCACCCTCTTTTCCATTAACATGCAACTCGGGAAATAGGGGTGTTAATACGCTGTGGTGTATATGCAATTTTTTTGTCTTATGTTTTTTTATTCACGAAGAAAATTGAATTTTAATCGTTTTATAAATTGTATTTTCATTATGTTTAAAATTAGATAACGCGGATGCACGATGCACGTTTTTCAGGTGCTTAGGAGTGTAATAATGAATTTATTGGTTTGTTTTTCGGATTTAGCACGTTGATAGATTTAGCGTCGCGTTGAGCTGCTATCGAAATTTATTCATTCATTCATTAGGGAATTCTGGCGAGCTACTGCTGTTGCGTTG
>JARJDQ010006560.1:0-12729 GCA_030264215.1 Geostiba sp. GC000077 | reverse complement strand
GTTGCGAGCCCCGTTAATCCGCACAATTTATTTTTTAAATGTTCGGCTTTAATAAGGGTGGCTGTGGTTTCAGATTTAAACTGGGTTACTCGGGAAATGTGATTATTTGTTTTCAACAACTAATTTATAAATGAGCTTTGAAATGCAATGTTGCCAGATTAATAAATCTTTAATTGAGTTCCTCGTTGGCCTCCTTCAAGATAGAATATTTTTCATTTCGTAAAATGACTTCTAAAACACCACTAAAGATCCTTCTTAACGGAAGGACACCATTTCCTGCCCACCCTGTATATAGTTTCTCCGAAACGCGACAGAAATGTATTCATAATTCTCTGAGAGAAAATATGATTTTTTGTTATGCTGGGGGGTGGGAATGAGCTTGACTCTCTGTGGTGATTAACCATGCCGTTGAAGACACGAATCAGTGAAAATCATCATGTTGGTTTATTATATTAACACGCGAATAAAAACGATAGCTGTTACTAAATATGTCATTAAAGGAAGCTAACTAGTAGCTTCGGCCACGTCCGCGCGGGGGCTACCCTATAATCAGGCAGGTAGGCTCTCAGTTCTTTTTCACCTCGTCGCTCTCGCGAGCGCGCAACTCAATCGGGCTGGCCGCACCGGCGCACAGAACAAACAATTTAAAGTTTAAAGTATCAGGCAGGCCGGGCGCAGGTCGCCTCCTCGCACGACATTCCTGCCGGTGTGTGTGCGCCACGCGCTTTCGTGTGCGTATTCTTCCTTTCGTCAGTGCATCAAATCGTTGAAATAACAATCAAATTAATTTCCGAACACACAGCCGTACCGTTCGGCAGGTTGGTCCCACCTTCGCTCCCATGAATGGTACGCAAACCAATTATTATTTAAGCCAACACACACACACACACACACACACACACATCATGCGAGCCGCGCGCGGGGCAACAGGATGATGGTTTTTCGGGCTGTGCGTTTTTTTCTGGTTGTCTTCTTTCGCTGCCTATTTTTGACTCACACATGCATGCGCACCTTTTGGTAAAGACCATTGTTTAGAAGCAACTACTGTTACTGCCGTCTTATGATTAATTTTTTTTTTATTATATTTGTTGGGGCTTCGTTTAAGCACTATCATCATCACATAGTTAACGACGCGACGTCCAGCCGGAGAATAATGCCGGAGTACGTAATTTATAGGTTTGGAACTGAAAGAGGTTTCGGTGTACCGTTTTGTCAAATATTCACTCTTCATCGAGTTAATAATACGCGTGTAGTAAGTCATTCCAAACCATCTACATAAAAAATTGATGTTGTTTGCTTAAAAATCAAATAATATAACTCGGAAAGTTCAAACGAATGAAACACCGCCCGTGCATACGCATTCTAAGGTAAAAAGAGAGTTGCGTTATTTGTTTTGTCAAAAATCGTAAATTAGACTTAACGTCCAGAAGTCGTATGAAAGTGGAGGCCGTGATCAATTCGTAGGCAATTTATCCGCCGGCTGAAAATTGCGAGACAACCTTACAAGGCCGCCGCATTCCGAGAAACGTGAATATCGATTTATCAAGAATCAATACATCAGCCACCAGCAGGCAACCGCAAATCAAGTTATTTTTAATATCAACCATTCTTGCACTGTGAATCATTAGCGATTGTATCATGAATCATGATATCATAAAATGTAAATACGCGCTGCATCATACGCGAAGGAATTCTGTGAATCAATTACATGCGCCATGAATGAATTTTAAGAAAATGCATTCGTCAAGACGCTCGGAGAAATGCACGTCAATTTGCGAGTACATTGTGTAGTAGATTTGTCGCGACTAATGACGTCAGCCTTGCATCCGATGGCGCAATGGCGGAACGCGTAAGTTTCGCGAACCCAATCCAGATTCGGATCCAGAAAGTATTGCAGTACTAAAATAAATGAAAAGTCATGCGAAAAAACGATGACAATCTCTAGACGCGGTTCTGACGTCATTTCCTTAGCATGCGTTTAGAATTGCTTGGAATTGCTTAGATTCATAGACACACATTACGTTATGCGCGTTAGACGGTCATAGAATGAAAGAAATGCCAGGAATGTTGCGGCACTTGCTGCAGGCTCTTCGCGATCGCCAACCTAAAGATGTCTCAAGATCTCAAGTCTTGAACGTAGCCCCGTATAAAGTAATAAGTACGAAACGTGTAGTACGCAACTGGTTGTTGATAAACGTCTGCGTGGCATAAGGCGGTCTTCAGTGAACCTCTGAACTTCCAAAATAGCTGCTGGGTACCGAACTACCCGGGTGGGGTTCAACTCTTTGACAGTCCGCGTTTGAAATTCTTTCCTCCAATGTCATATAGGAAGAAGGCATTACGTATGTTTCGGCGGAGAGAAGGTGGAATGGCATTTCGTGCGTCTCTCGTGCGCAGCTCGGTGATCCACTTATTTATTAACGGCTTATTGGCGTTCGCGCGCCAGTTCCGCCATCGGTAAAAAGGTGAAGAGATGAAAGACTCCGGCGCAGCGGCAGCCCACCGCTCAGCTGACTTTGGCCAGATGAGGCAATCGAAAGGAAAAAATCGACTCAAATATTAGAAACTTGCGATGGCGGAGATTGGCTGTGCAACGACAGAAATGGTTAGGGAAAAAAGCCGCCAAACACATGCGAGAAAGTTGCTTGCAAAAAAATAGAAAAGCCGGCGAATAATTTCGTATCGCTGTGCGGTGTCAACCGTTACTCATACGTTACACATATTTCGCGCGCGCAAAAAAATATTGATACATTGCTCACAGCAGGCACGGCGGCTAAACAGCAACAAACTGTAACCGAGCTCCGCGTGGGCGGTTTAAATGTAATGATTTCATCGAACTGGTGGAGCCACCCGAGCTTCGATAGTATCATAGTATGCAAAACACACATGCCTGATGACAAATCGCTACTTGGTGTTTTATGAGCTAATCTTGCGGGCTTGCGGCAGTCAGCGCAAGACATAATTCAATTTGAATGTTAGATAAGTTGCGGTGACTTGAAAGATATGTACTTCAATATTCAAAGTGCATCTGATTACTGATTTAAGGTCGATTCATAGTTCGATTTTAGTAGTAGTTTTAATCTTCATTTTAGTCGTAAGAATTATTAATTTTGGGCTTTCTTAAGCGCATTCATAGTACGATTTTAACCGTAATCGCGCTCCTAAGGATTTTAACAAGTTGGCCAAGTTTCATATTTTGCCTAAAGATTCTGACTAAAATTAAAATCGGACTAAGATTAAGATTACGACTAAAATCGAACTGTGAATCACGCTTTGCTTTAAGCGAACTATGAATCGACCTTTAGACGCTTGTCATTTTATCAGTGTTGACAAATTTCGATGGAATTCACCGCGAAGAAATTCTGAGAATATTAGGCATGTCCCTGAAGACCTTGAAGATCCCAGCGATCGAGTTCGATAAACGATAACGATATCGTTGCCTCATCCAATCCAGTTCGATTACAAGCGATTGCTGCGTCTAGTCTGCATCGACAAGCAGGAGATGTGTGCATAAAACAATGGGAGAAGCACGCAATGCATTGAAGCGTGGATTCATTAACGAGGCGCACACGGAATGAATGATTCGGCGCTTAGGCGAGCGGGCGCGCGCAACGCGGCCAAGAGTCGATTCCGCATTCCACGCAATTTGCCACCATTAAAAGCCGAGAGCCGACTTCGTTATTTTCGAAAATAC
This sequence comes from Geostiba sp. GC000077, assembly GCA_030264215.1. NCBI lineage: Eukaryota > Metazoa > Arthropoda > Insecta > Coleoptera > Staphylinidae > Geostiba > Geostiba sp. GC000077. The sequence continues at coordinate 9,035 of JARJDQ010006560.1, read as the reverse complement.
GGGTGGGCCCCGAATGTTATTGTTTGCCGCTTTCGTTGTGCCCGCGCTGTGCGTGTGCACAGCCCGTACCACAACTACCGCGCGCGTCCGGGCGGCAGCGCCTGCTATAAAAAGTCGCTGGCCAAAAACGCGCGGCGGTGAAATTTACGATGACGACGATGCCGCGCGAGGTGAGCGGCTGCTGTGTGCGGCGCGAGCGCGGTGCACGGCTTTGGCAGGAGGCAGGGGCAGGCTGACGGGGCCCGGACCCGCCGCCGGATCAGCAGGCCATTGCCGTTGCGCATCCTATGTCTCTATGTGAGAGAGCCTTTCTTCTTTTCCTCCTTTTGCTTTTTTCTCTCCACCGCCGGGGCCCCCATTCCCATTCGGCTTGTCCGGGTTTGTCTTAACAGCGCGCACACAGCGCACGCATTGGAATGCGTCGGCCGCACGGCCAGACCCGACGAGCCTTGCCGCCTGCGAGTTCGTTGCGCAATCATCAAATATTTACGCATTCCGCGTAGCTGCGTACAATGCGCCCAGCCAGCTTATATGTATCATTACTTGCACACTGAGGTCGAAGAAGATCCTAAGGCCAGGTTATAGTTCTTCGCAAAGCGCTACGTAACGCATAACGAAATGAACATTTTGTTATAAAACTGGCCGAAAAATTATCAAATTTAGTCAAAAATCGCCAGTTCGCCAGAAATGCTGAAAAAAATATATGTTGTTCTTTAGGAAAAGATACACTCCTGAGTTTGTTTTTGTGATTTTTTTGGAGCCTGCAAACGGTCAAAATAACATTACAGAGTTTGCGATGAGTCACACTACAAACGCTTCTACCATACTAAAACCGGTTGTAGCATTACTCATCGGGTATAATTTCAGACTTTTCATTTTTTTACCGCTAAGGAAGTTTAAAAAAAAAATCGCGAAAAAATCTCACAAGTGTAACTTATCATAAAGAACAACATATTTTTTCAGCATACCACTGAACAAGTCTGTGATAGACGTTTAGATTAGTGTTTAGGGTGTCGCCTAGTCGCTTTTAGTAAAAATTATGGAGAACTTACATTTCAAGACAACAACCTTAAATCTTGTCCTAAAATATTGTTCTCCCCGAAAAGTTACACTTCTGAGATTTTTTTCCGATCTTTTGATGCCTCTATCTAAACGGGCAAAATAACATTTGACGCGATTCATTGATTACAATCATTGATTACAAATGTAAATATGCATAATAACAACATTCTTTTTCGTCGAATAGTACCTGTTTTTAAAATCGAACACTTCTACAAAGTATTTTCTTTTAAATAGCATTTAACACTTTATAACCTTGAATTGAGTTAATTCAAATTAATTTCATTCAAAGTTTACAAAAATATTAATAATTCTGGTTAGATGGTATTTAAGAGAAAACTGATTAGGCAGATGTGCTCGCTTTTTACAACAGCTGCTGTGCAACGAAACAGAATTTTGTTATTATGCATTATTGTAACCTAAAAATCGTAACTTTGATGACCTCGTGTAACCAAACGATGAGAGTTGGAATATTTTTGTATTAAAATTTTCTACTCAGAATTAATCAATGAATCGCGCCACGTGTAGATTATCTGCCTATTCATTTATACCCGCTATATAATTTCAAACAAAATTTCGAGACACATAGCAGCAAGATCGCAGCAAATCTAGCAAGATCAACTATAATAACCTGGCCTTTATCAGATGATAGGGTCGATCATCTGGATCCCCATTATGTGGAGATAATCCCAATACGGCAGCTTACAAAAATAAAACTTTTTGTATTTTGAACTTTTAAATAATTTGATCCACAACCTTGATCCTAGACAGAGGATAAGGAAAAGGAAATAAACAAATTCCGTGTAACTTACTTGGTGTTTGCTTCAGGAATAATGTCGTCAACAACAACGTAGATCATAGCACCGGCGGCGAAGGCAAGCGCATACGGTAAGGCCGGCGTCGCCATTCCCACCGCCACGGCCCCCAGGACACCAAAGATCGGCTCCACCATGCCGCTCAATTGACCATACCTGAAACACGGCCAAAAGCACCGGAATGGATGAAATCAGACAAAAAGAGTGCCGAGTGGTAATTGCATTAGCGCTCGAAAAGCGTAAACATAAACATTTGATGCGTTTTAAATGCGTTAGAAACGTTTTTCGCTTCCCGTACAACAAAGTAAAGGAATGCGGTCAGCAATTCGATAGTCCATCAAGATACCGGAATTGCTCAACGCGCCTCGACACCACAGCCAACACGGCTGGCTCCGAAATGCGCATTTTTCCATTCACCGGAGAGAATGACGCTGTGCGGCCACGTTTGCACTGGTCAGTAAAATGTTACGCGTATTTCGTCAATGGCAGGCAACGAGGCAACCAATTAGATGCATGTTTCTGGAGGATCTGTTGCGATGTTTTTGGGTAGCTCACCGGCGGCCATATGTCTTTCAACCGAACGCCATCTGTGAGCCGGAATCGCCAGCAAAACTAACGCGCGCGACGCTACCGAACATATGCGTAAATCGTTAATTATCATACACCTTATGCGCGTGTATGGACCGCGGAGCAGGGCCCGACAATGCATAACTAATTCGGCGGCGGCGGTGTGCCGGTGGCTGCCTTCCTCGTTGCTCGCAGATGTGCGCGCATTCCGCGTATGTATTTCCATTCCGAAGTATGTCGTTTATTACACGCTCGATTCCAGCACCAAGCCGCCGGAGTGCTCCTCTGCGTCTCTCCGGCCGGCAGTAACATACATTAAGTGGATTTCAACAATAGTCATTTCGATACTTTCAGTTCCGGGTTCCTTTGGACCGTCCGTCGCTAGTTGGCGCAGAGTCAGCGGCTACATCGGGCCATATAGCTAAGAAGTAAGAACTAAAGCTAGGCAACATGCTTGAATGCTTAATAAATATGTGTGCTTCGCGGGCATGGAGACGGTAGACGGGCAGCACAGCCTGGCAGACGGTACGGACTCGGGCTTCATGTTTAGAGAGACGGCGAAGGAGAAGAGCGGCGCAGGAATTTCTAATACAAATCTATCGGCCATTTAAATATTAATTAACGATGCTGGCGTTCGCCGGGGCCGGCGACGAGTGTTAATAAATTAATCCACAAGAAATTCGTAGTAATAATCTGCGTTAATATGCAAATGCACATGAATGCTGAATTAGAAAATTTGTTGGAATTTAATATAAATAGTGATAAATAAAATAATGGCCATAGCCCATGATCCAAAATCACTGCAAAAACATTATTTATAACCGATTACTTTAAATTTAAGATATTCATGTTTGTACCTAGTATACCTATACTTATTAATCGATTATTTTGCACCACGAAATATAAAATATAGTAGATGGAACTATAGTTAATTCGATTAGTAGAGGCGTTTGAAAATAGTGCTGTGGCCATTTAAAATGCATGGTCTTCATGGAAATTTCAACGACTCCATTAATCGAATCTTCAAAAAAAAAATGTAACTATCGATTTTACTATCGATTTTTTTTAGCCGATATATTAAAATTTGAAAGTACTGTAACAAAACTGTCTCATATGATTTGATTATGGAGTTCCTCCACACCAAACTTGCAACATTCAAATATTCCATTTAAATCATACAGTGCAAGATTTATAAATCTACTCTAAACTTGATGCATTTGTAAATTATTGGAATTTCTTTCGATCGTAAAAATTCTTGTCAACGATTTACAAAAGTTTTAACTCCCTCCACCGCCAATATATCATGTCATTCACTCGCCGACACAGTGCCCCGACGCCTTAACAATTTAAATAATTTCAAAACCTCTCCATCGACATGCGATGCATTGAATTTCCGACATTCCTTTGTACGAAGGCGCTCCACGTCGGCGGAGATATGCGCGGAATCGGTGTTGCCATCGGATTAACACCGGCGGAGATAAATTCTATGCGTGCGCATGTGCGCTGTTGAATTTTAATCGATGTTTATATTCAATGCGCAACGCATACAATTAATGTACGGTGTATTGCGACCCTGCAAGGCCGTTCGCCGCTCATTAAGCTCTCTCCCTCGGCGGCCGCGCCGCGCCACGCCGTTTTCTATGCCGATTGCCGACACCGGGGCCCCTCCACGCACCAAATCGCTCACATTACAACGGTGCGTGTCCGTGTGCACAAAATTGGAGACATGGAGAGACACGATGCCGATGCGAAAATTCAACTTGTGGAAGATATATAACAGAAAACAGCGCGAAATTACGCACTACGCACCGCGTAATTGTTTAATTGCATGTTTTGTTAGCGCGCATTACACGCACACCAGTGCCAATTAATCGATACGCAGCAGCATGGCCTATTGATGAAACCGCGACCGAGTGTTTTCTAAACATCGCCATCGCGCGAGCCATTGGAGAGCCGAGCGCCCCAAAGCTTTGGGACTCGACGACAACGCACACAACGCGTATTATGAAATTGTTTCATTGATAAACTTGTTTTGTTTACGTTCGCGTTTCGAGTTGGTGTCGCAACTGGCATGCGGCATCGTGTGACATGTAGCAACAAAATTACTGTTAGAATAGGTTTGAGTTGATTGCGTTCAAGTTGCGACGCTATAAGATGATATGACCAGCAGTGGTGTAAACAACCAACCAAATTGCAGGTCAACAATCCTTACCAGCGAATACAGGGTGTGTAGAAATGCGTGTTAAGAGTTTCACGTGGCGCTTTTCTTTAGTCAATTCTTCTCTTATAAAATTCTCAACTTAAATTCTGAGTTGAATCTATAATGTCGGAATTCTTCTGGAGGGGTTGTTGAGGATCATTATACAGGGTGTAAATGAATTGGCGGATGATTACTTCTGAGTGGTAAATCTGCATACAAAAATGTTCAAACTCTCTTCGTTTGGTCACACAATGTAATCAAAGTTGCAATTTTTAGGTTACAAATATGCATAATAACAAAATGCTTTTTCGTTCACAGAAGCTGTTTTAAAAATCTAGCACAATTCCAAAGTCAGTTTTCACTTAAATAACATTTATTTCGAATGGTTAACAGTTAACACTTTAAAACTTTGAATTGAATTAATTCAAATTAATTTAAGTCCAAGTTTACAAAAAAAAAATTCTATGAGAAAACTAATTTTGCAGAAATGTTCGATTTTTAAAACAGCTGCTGGGCAATGAAAAAAAATTTGTTATTGTCCATATTTGAGACCTAAAAATCGCAACTTTGATGACCTCGTGTGTCCAAACGAAGCGAGTTTGAACATTTTGGTATTAATCGCGGAATTCCTCTGGAGGGAAGGTTGATGATCATTAGTGAAACACCAACAAAAAATATTTAAAAAATCCTCTTGACTTACCTAAGATATTGACTTATCTTAAGATCTTAATATAAAATAGATATTAACAGTTGAAGGATACAATATGTAAACAGTTATTTAGCCACAATTTTGCAAAGTTTAAAGGCCGATTTACTGTTCGCTTTTAAATGCGATTTTCTTGCGTTTTTTTCAATCTGAATTTTTGACATTTATACAAAAACAAGAAATGGAACATTTTATTTTAATCCATTCGAAAAGTCCTACGATGAATAATTTTCCTTTAATTTATAATTTTTTAAATCTCCAATCTAAAAATCGGTTTGACATGTTGCTTCCTTCAACTAGTGAAATGAGGAAGACTTACGACATTTTTTTTAAATTAGCAAGGTTTCCTTATTGTAGCAAATTCGATGAGGAGAGGCGTTTGACAAGAGTGTTGTGTCCATATAAATAATATGGTTACCATGGTAATATGGGTGACTCGCCTTATCAAACAGACTCTACAGAAATATTTTTTTTCCGATGGCCCCTTTTGAGTTCATAAACAATTCTTAATATGACATTTTCTCTAGTTTGGTGACTCATCGCGTTCTCTGTCCTTAAGACGCCATAGAAATGAGTCTCGATTCTCAAAAACTTTAAAAATTAATTAATCGAAAAATATTTTATTTCCGATGCGCATTCTCACTAATTTTTTAAAAATTTTAATGTCGATTTTAATATGTTTTTATCAATTTAAAAATAAGTAAGTCTTCCTCATTGTTTCCATCATAGTTTTGAGTTCTAAATATGATGAGGTTCCTCATTTAATTTTCTTGAAAAGAAGATATAAATGTTTTTGAAATATTTGTTTCGTGGACTACTAGTAGTCCAGAGGAATTCCGTCATTATTGAAGGACTTATTAAATTATTTTTAAATTGAGTAAATTTATTTAAAAATGTTACTTATTAAAAGAAAGTAAAAGAATTTTGTTGTTTTGTATATTTGTAACCTCATAATTGCAAGTTCGATGATCTCGTGTGACCACACAAAGATGGTGACAATATTTTTCTATAAAGAGTTTCAACTAAGAATGAACCAAAGAAGAGCGCCAATTGAAGCTCTTGCACTCATTTCAACACACACTGTATCAAAAAAAACATGCAATAAAGAAATGTCCAAATCTTCGGAGTAGTGTCACCGGCATGAAAATCACTTCTCGCTTCTCGTCCTAAGCCTAGGCCCATTACAGTCTGCGATTCGCCAACCGAGATAAAATATTAAAGCGTGGATTCGATCATTTCGTACAATGCCATTATCCATGACCTAAATACGCAAACGCTCAACAGAAAAATTCAAATATCCGACTCTCCGACTGGCACAACTGCAATGGCATGCCATGGCACTCGCTGGGTAATCGACGACTATTAGCCAGCAACACATCATTCTCATGCACACTCGGCATAATATTTCCATGTCGGCCATTGCTTTACCTAAATAAACAGCAATGCATAACTTAACTTCTTTATTCAACTTAAGTTAAAACTATTCCCGCAAATAAGTTGTTTACTAAGCTCGCGCAGTCGAGCTGCAACAATGTATATAAGAGCGACACGATTTTCGCGTTTCACGCGCCACAACTTGTAATACATTGGCATTTTCATCAATATCATCATTCAACTGCAAGTACAGGGTCTTCATAAATGTCCGATTTCCACGTGACCAAATTTTGAATTCCCGCGCAATATTTTTCGTTCTTTTATCAGGTTGGCGACACTGGGCATTTGGTAACTTTGTAAGGCGACAAATTCAAAATGTAAGATTCATCATCGATTAAATGTCCTTCAAGGATTACTTGATTATATCAACTAGCGACTAAAATTCAGTTTGCCAATATTTAGACTTAGATATATATAGTAGGATATTATAGTAGATATGTCAATATCCACCGACTCCCATTCCAGTCACTTATCTAGGGATATTATTTTTAAACTATAGCCAACTGCAACTGCTGGGCGCGAAATTCAAAATGTGATCACGATTACCAGGTCATTTATGAAGTCCCTGTATCGGCAAATGCGCGGGCCTGCACATGGCGAACGCATGTTACATAATTAACGCACATATAAAACGTGCCGAGATGGAGCAGCCAAAGAAGGCTTAGCAGCAGCAGCAGCGCAAATGAAAATAATGTTGATTCAGACGCATGGAATGCGCATGAATGGAGTGCATGCAATCGACTGGTTAACCTCTAATGCCGATTGGAATTTCATTCGGGTTCGAATGGAGCAAACATTAAGCGTTTCATTTCTTCCAACACAACCAGAACAAACACTGTGTTTGTCGCTAAACAAAATAGTTGGAGGAAAAAAAAACAACCAAGAGCCACCGTATGTCTGCGTGGCCGTGTGTTTATCAATGAAAACGGCGATGTCGTATAACCTGCGCTCCGTTTGTCTCCAAAAGCAAATTGCCTTTATCACGAACGGCAGGCCAGGCGGCAGGCAGCCGGTCGCACCAGAGACCTCGTCGCGGCGCGCCGTTTCATTCATACAATTTGGAAGATCGCCTCCAAACGTAGTAAAATACCTTATACATCTGAGGAGCCACAGCCACGCTCGCTAGTATCGGATGCCTGCCTTGTTCTATGTGTGGCTGTGGAGAAGAATCGAGACGTGCGCCGCCTTAATGTCGTTGACCTGATTTCGCTGAGGTCACACACACATGCAGCGTTAGAAGTGCTCGAATCTTATCTGTTTTTGTTATTTTTTACGTAGCGTTGACTCAATTTTTCGAAATAAACCAATGCGACATTCCGACACATTCCGGCCGCATTAGAATTCAATCTGTTGGGACGCGTACCAAGAACCCAACGAGGTCCTCCATTATTCTGCGAATCCTTTCGGTATTCGTTAATCGGGAATGCTAAACCAGCCCGATTGAAATATTTATGAATGGATGCATTTGATAATGGCGTGTATCAGGTCGTGGTGGTGGGCACTTACCAGAAACTCCGCCATGTTGAAAAACCAGCCGCCTGGAGTGGCAGGCTCACCGCGAGCCCTTCTGGGAAATTCTGTATTCCGATGCCAATAGCCAAATTCCTGCAACATAAACCATACACACAATTTATTGCCTGTGGAGTGCACACACAAGAAGAGCACACACGAATCATATTGCTACAGGTTGCCAATTTGGTTGGCCAGCATGTTGCGCATGGCAGGAATGTGAAATCCTTCAGTTGAGCAGAGTCAACAAGGACTCCAAGGTGTCCTGAGAGAAAAGAAGGTCGTCGACCGAGGCGGCCCATGTCATTCTAACTGTCCGGTCCGCGTGTGTGCGCGCGCGCTCCGGCGGCCGGCTTCTGGGAAGTCATACCATTCGTACCCCGCGCTTCGCCATAATGCATTCCATGCACTCTCATCTTCTTTAAAGCCCACCATACACGATCCGAGCATTGTTTGGGCAATACAACTAATTTCATTTTGTTGTCTCCTCGAGAGAAGAGGTTTGACCCAGACCAACATTCAGTTGCACTCTGCTAGTCAAGCAGGGTGGTGTTGCACCAAACGTTTGATCGTGTATGGAGGGCTTTACTCACCCAAGCTCGACTCGTCTCCTCATCCTCTTTAAACCCCACCATACACGATCCGAGCATTGGTTGGGCAATACAACTAATTTCATTTTGTTGTCTCCCCGAGCGAAGAGGTTTGACCCAGACCAGCATTCAGTTGTCAGAGTGTACTCTGCTAG
>JARJDQ010006544.1:0-10057 GCA_030264215.1 Geostiba sp. GC000077 | reverse complement strand
TTAAGCAATAAAAAGGACGACAGTGAAACGATACTATTAAACTAAACCACTTGATGAATATGAGCGGGCAATGTTGCCAAAACTGAAATTTAGTATTTCTTGAATATCTCGAAGAAATTGAGGAAAAGTTTTTTTTAAAAATTTTTCCCCAACCCCTTTAATCGTCCTCAATGATGTCTCCAGAGGAAATGCGCCATTTTTGTTACACCCTGTATGCGTTGTATACTTATAAGTCAGTTGCTAGCTCAGTAATACTTATTATCTTGTAAAAATACTAGCTTAGATCCTATATAGCTGATAGAAGACATAAATAAACGTATTCTCGAGTGTTTTGTCGCGACGCCCTGTTTATTGTTGTTCCGCATTGTGCCAATTCCACATAGCATTATCACTTGTCCAACAACAAAACATTTTAAGTTAACAAATTAACCACAAAGCGTTATCACTCATTATCAATTTAAAAAAGTTACTCTCCAAACCACTCGAGCATTATCAGCGTTTTCAACCATTTAGTATTTTAAAACCACATTTAATTCGTGGGTACAGACTTTTTTGCACATTTTACACTTTATCAGCAACAGTTGAGCAAACACAGACCAATGAGACCACATTTTGCGCAGTACTTTTTAACATTTAAATAAACACATAGGTATTTCAAGTATTTTCCCACATCATGCATTGTTTTACCGTTTCACGTTTTTGTTTGTATCTGGAATACTACACGTTCGATAGCTATTAAAACTTAATCAGGGACTCCTTGGTTGAATCCACATCGATTATAGTTACACAAAACACGAAGTGTCCGTTCACTCTTCGTCCTGAGCTCCTAAGATATCCTCCTGACTGTGCGTGCCGATTTTTATTTGTATCTCGGATACGGGGTACTAAAGATGTCAAAATTTCTCACAGTTTTGCATCATTTGCTGATAGCAAATGACAGAGAGTCAATAGCTCTTTTCCTTCCAGAGATCCCTGAGATATCCTGCTGATTAATATTTGGAACCGGTTTCGGTACGTTTTTCTGCGACAGATTAAATCCACGTGCAAGATATTATCAAATGGCAAACACATAATACCAATGAGCAATGACCTTGTAAAATGTCCAAATACACATTATAACCGAGTAAATATACCATGTGTGCATGCATTCATAATTGCAAATAAAAATCGAGCATGGAGCTTTAAAATTTTCACCAAACCATGTTTATCGTTGATTTTTACGAGTTTCGAGTTACTTTTAGCGTCGCGAGTCGTCCCGATAAACGTGTGCATGTATAACCATACAGAATGACCGCTAGCGTATGCCACAAGGTCAAAGCCAATGTGCAATGCGCAATAGACAGACCACCAAATGTTCAAACATTCGGAGGTGGAGGTGATAGCACACCGGAAATAAATACAATTAAGTTTTAAAGTGTAGTTGTAGTGAGAGTTAAAAAGTATTCGTTTTCAATTGTTTCCAACTACTGTTTGGAATGTTCTAGAGTTCTAGAAGCATCGACCAGAAATACTTTTCCTTTCGTTTGCAAATAGGTCACTTGGCCGGCTGCCCGAGTGCCGTAACCGGCCGTAACCTCAACAAAACGCATGCCTATCCACGCCATGATGAATTAAAGCAAGCTCGTGCAGGTGCAGGTGCAACGGTGCAGAGTATGAGGGTAGCTAGTCGGTGGATGAAGTGAGTGACACTTTGAAGTACACCCTGCGCATAAGCTATCGCCGCCGGCGCGGGAGGAACGGGGAAATGCAAAAAGTGTGCTCACCGACTCAGACACCTCGCCTTTGCCCGCCATTTTGCCAAACAAACTGCGCAACTGACCGGACGCACATCACAAAAATAAGCCGCGAAGACGAACAGCCAGCCTCTCGTCGCTCTCGTCCATTACGCATCCTGCGGGGTAGAGAGAGCAATGGGAGTTAGGTGGTAGAGTTAATTTCGGCAACGGCGACGCCAAAATGCGCGGTGCGCGCGCGTGCGCCGGGAAAGGGGAGTTGCTTTGGCTTACGCTTCACGCCGTGTTCACGCTGCTCATGCTGGGGATGGGCATGGGCATTCGATCGACGATGTTGCGGCGCGCGCTGGACGTGCGTAATGTGTCACTGCCGGTCACTGTGTGCCTTAAACTTCACCAACACACACACACATGACACATATGCCAAGCGAACTTCAACTTTCATTTGAGATTTGATGAACGTAGCGACATCTACTGGTTGGTAACACGGACAGCACACGGCGTACACCGAAGTTAAATTAGTTTGCACATTGACCATAGGCAACCAAACATGCACTAACTCCCAGCATTCACTTGTTTCTGTTTCGTTGTTCAAATAACAAACGCCGACGAATTTTATTTCTTTGTATTTCACGTGAATCAAATCAGTACAATGAACAGCACAGTTTACGTAAATGATCCGAATTCGCCACTGGACGTTGACGATGATGATGAGAGTGGTACAGTGGAAGATCTTGTTGAAGTAGACATCAGCTCCAATGTAGTGCTTTCAATCATGTGGAAGCATGGACAGTTGGCGGCGTCCTCTTACAATATGGATCAGAAGATGGTGAGTACTAATTGTCAGCATTTTCACTCCTCACAGCTTCGTAAATTTGCATGCCAACTTGCACTGCCTGGATTATTAGGCTCACTGGAACATTTACCAAAGATCAAGTTGCAAACATATAACATACCATAATAAAAATCAGTGCTTACCCCAGCCACCACCATCATCACTGGAACCTGTTCCACCACTTCCACCAGCACTAGAGCCACCACCAGAACTACCAGAACTCCTAGAGGGTGACGGCGTTGAGCTGCTGCTAGGCATACTCATCCCACGAGATGACCAGTAAGACGGGTGGTTCCGATTCATCTGCTTAGAACGATTGTTTAACGCTGCTTGATCCATGTTGGCCGCACAATCCACGGAATGTTCCAGAAGCCTGCTGTTACACTTTTTTGCAATTAACCGAATCGTAGTAGCGCGCAATTGTTTTATACTGATGTAAAAAAAAGTGTACTTTATACGTTTAGCTACTACTTATCAGTACTTGAGCGTTTGATAATGAAGTAGTTCGGGTCAAAATACAGGGTACAAGTTCAATCCTTCAGAGATCGACACCGATATAATGTAGAAGGAATCGCATAAAGTACCAAACTCCGCGATGCTACGCGATTTCTCACGAATAGTCACGAACAGCGCCCTCTCTCGACATAACTACGCCATTTCGCCAGTGACCCTCAAACAATTACTACCATTGCTCGTTTTTTTCCCTGCAGTTGTACTCAATCATGGAGACCATCGATCGATCACCAAAGTTTCCAGCCACCGAGACACTGATACGTGAATTAGCCCCGAAGCACATTATCACACTGGGCAAAATGGACGACGCGTTCGTGCAGGCACTGATTGGTTTCGTGCGAGCGGGGGAAGATGGCGCGCCGAACGTCAACGAGGACGGGTATTATGTCATACTTCCTGGGCGGATTACGCTGCTGGATTTTAAAGAATTTAGTATGACCCTAACCTAACCCTAAATATAGAGGAATGTATAGGCAACTTTTTATGCGTAGCTTTTAACGCAGCACTATATCGCTTGCGAAATCTGCATCTACAATCACAACCGAGTGAGATGCAGCAAACTGATCGCCTGCACTACATCCAAGCGCTCGTCAACATCGAATCGATGAAGAGCATTCATGTGCTCGGGGCGCTGGTGAAGTTTCTAGAGCAGGCGTGGAACAGCTTGCGCGCCGCTGAGGAACCTCTGGTGTTCCTTCATCTTAGGCAACTCTCACTGTAAGTGCTGTTGGGAGTGAATAAAACGACATTTAAATGTCTTACGTGTGCGGTGTGCTTTTACCCACGTAGCAATGATCACGTTTACATCGACAATACGACGTTCACCTCGCTGAATGTCTTCAACCAGATGAAGCACGATTCGACCTTCAAGCATGGCGCGTCGTCCAGCTCCAGAGAGGGCGTTAGTCTCTTCAAGCTTCTTTCGCAGCACTGCGTTTCGAAAATGGGACTTCTCAAGCTAAGGTGCAGTGATTCAAAACACATGTTTAATAGTATATTATCCACGAGTGACTTACTCCACTTGCCTTCGGCTCGTGTGATACTATACTTTATCCACGACTACGCAATTTGTAAAGATTCATTGAAATATATTACTTAATAGATTAATAGCAACAAATGTGGAACACGGGTGAATAATATATTAATCACTCAAACTGTCCATATTATTTACTCCGTGATTAATGTACTCCATAGCAACAAATGTGGAAAACGAGTGAATAATATATTAATCACTGATACTGTCCATATTATTCACTCCGTGATTAATGTACTCCATTAACGTTGCCAAAGCAATGATTAATTGCTGATTTACGGGGTAGTCGTGGATAAACAAGTTTAGCTGAGTTTAGCGTTGATTTTGCTCGTTTCTGAAGGGAGTTGTTGGTGTCGCCAATCAAAAACATCGACGAGCTGATCAAGCGCTACGATTTCATGGATTTCATCATTCATCCGCACAACGCACCGATTGCCACTGCGATTACAGTCGGCTTGCGTAAGATCACCAACGTGAGCAAGATTTTCAACCGGATTAAACACTCGCAGGGAAATAAAGGACACTGGATGGCATTGTATAATGTAACAAACACAAATAGTTGCCTAAAAATATCCTAGGTCTAGTAACGCTAGTAACTTTTGTTTTGTTCTTGTCCCTAGACCATATACACAGTGTTGCAAATCATCGGCATCGTAAAACCGCTCCTCGGCACGTGCGCATTGTTTCGCGACTATCACGCTGCGATTAGCGATAATCTCTACCATCTGGAGACGTGCATGGAGCGCACGCTGGATTTGCGTGGCGGCATTGCACGCGACCGCCCCTCGGTGAAGGAGCACATCGATGAGACGCTCGACGCGGCTCGCGGCCGCTACATGGCGATTAAAAACCGGCTTGTTGCTGCCGCAACGCTGATCGCCAACCATCTCCCCCCGCACTTGGAGACCAGCTCCGTGTCGTACGTGCCCGGCATGGGGCATATTCTCAGCGTGCGTCGCTGGGCCCCAAAGTGCAATCCAGAGGACCTTCTCCAATTCGGCTGCTACTACCTCTTCGACGTGCACGACACGCTGTACTATAAAAACGCTCTGTGCCAAGAGCTCGACACACAACTCGGGGATCTACCCTCCGTGATCCAAGACCACGAGAATCGCATCATACAGCGTGTCGCAGAATACGTGATCAATGAAAGTGCACATTTGATGTGCGCATTAGATGCGCTATCGTACATGGAGGCGTTGATGTCGATGGCGAAGGTAGGGCTCGAACGCAATTACGTGCGGCCCAAGTTCAATGCAGACAACATGCTCGAAATCAAAGATGGCCGCCATCCGCTCGTGGAGCTGAATGACTGCAACTATGTGTCCAATCACTATGCGTCCGGCGGGTTGCATAAGCCGATGAAGATCGTCACCGGGCCGAATGCAAGCGGCAAAAGCATGTATCTCAAACAAACGGCGCTGTTGGTCTACATGGCGCACGTTGGGAGTTATCTACCTGCCGCTGCAGCTAACATTTCTCTCGTGCATAGTATACATTCGCGTTTGCAAGCGACTGAATCGGCGGCACTTAACCTATCTTCATTTACCATCGACTTGTTTCAGGTAAGTGCTATGCACGAATCGAAGCTAACCTTTAAACATATTGGTTGTTTGTACTGAATTTCAAGATGGGGCACGCCCTGTATAACGCTCGGCACTCCTCGCTGGTCGTGATGGACGAATTCGGACGTGGCACCACCGGCAACGCCTCCAAAGCGCTGCTCCTCGCCGCATTGCGTCACTTTATAAACGAAAACTGCCCTCACGTCCTTATTTCAACTCATTTGACTCTAGAAAAGAACTTTGTGGACAGTCCGTTAGTGCACTATCAAAAGATGACGCACATGCGCACTGAGGAGACCAACAGCTTGACGTTTTTGTACAAAATCGCCGACGGCGAGTCGTCCAGCTTCACATTCGAGATGGCCGAAGTGCTAGACCCGAGTATTCTCGTCCGCGCTAAGGAAATCTGTGCCCAGTTAGATGACGCACTGCCCGACTTTGCGCCTGACGAAGAAAAGCGCTTCTTTGCGAGCGTGATCATTCCACCGGTCGATGACTAAGCGCATTAACCAGTGTTGCCGCTACCACTATCAAAAAGTTCAATTTAAGGGTTAGTGGTTTTTCTAGTGTTTTTGGCTTTTTCAAGTTGGCGGAATCAGTCATTCGGTGCTTGGATTGGTTCCTCCTCACTCCTAACCTCAATTTGATCACAGTTTGAACACAATAATTTATTTCGACCGTCGATTCCCTGATTCTACTTACTGTTATAACTGTACAGATAAAAATGTTTTCTTGTGGGGTTTATTTAGCGGCGAACCATCCAGTCTTGTGCACCTGGTTGTACTTGGTGACGTTGATTCGTATCGAGTCGGAGATCTCCTCGGCGTTGCGATTCTGGCCGTAGTAGTCGACGAACTCGCCCTCGGGATTCACTAGGTACATGATGATCGTGTGGTCGACGATGTAGTCGGCGTCCTTGTCCTTGGGGCCGGCGCTGAAGTACACCCGGTATGCCTTGCACGCCTTGCTCACCTCCTCCTCGTTGCCGGTGAGGCCGAGGAGTCGCGGGTGGAATTCCTTGCAGTATTTGCCGACCGTTTCCGGCCCATCGCGATGCGGGTCCACTGTGATGAACAGTGGCTGCATTTCGATGTCTCCTTCTTTATCTGTAGCAGAACATGCAATTAAGTTACATTTGTTACATTTTCCCCCGGCCATTTTGTTTTTTCGCCCCTTTCGCCAACATGAGTAGAACTTGTGCCCCCTTGTGTTGAAAACCGCAACTAGATTACAATCTTATCACCAAGTTATAACCGAAAAAAATGGAAAATTACTTCTCACCTATTTTGTCTATAACAAGTGCCATTTTTTCCAATTCATCAGGACAAATGTCTGGACAATGTGTGAAGCCAAAGTACAGCAGCAGCCACTTGCCCAGAAATTCGTCGCTCGTGCGCCGCTGCTTGTTGGGATCGATTAAATCGAACTTGCCGCCGATTGCGGCCTTCCCCAGCATGCGTTGGCGCTCCTTCAGCTGTGCCTGCTCCTTTTCATTCTTCACATACAGCATAAATGCAAGAATCCCACCTCCAATTGCTGATGTGATGGCAAACGATTTCCAAGTCATGGGACCTTTACCTACGCCGGGTGATGGTGGCTTATCTGGCATTGGGATTCGGCTCATCATGCGAATATTCTATGGTAAAATTGGTTCTACATTAATATTTACATGAACTTTTGAGCAGTAGGCAGTGGACAGTTGATGATTCATTTCTGTTGCTTTAACAACGAATTACCTTTAATTGCGGTGTAAATGCTATAAGTGTGCTTAGTTTAAGGCATCTTCTTACAATACGCGGAATTATTAAGGGCATTTTGTGTTTTTTTTCGGTGAAAATTCAACAAATTCAATCGGTTTTTAAATGATAACCTATATTTTCAAGTGTGTTACCACATCTGACAAATGATAGTTGACAAAACAGACGAACCCTTGTAAGTTGCACACAACACGAAAAATAAAGTCCCTAGACATTGTACATTTTCAAATATAAAAGCATTTAAACAGGATAAATCAAAATAATTCAATATTGCCATTGTTTAAATACTAATGTGGTCGACATTTCACAGGTTGTATTGAAGTCTAACTATTTGTAAAATATAAGTTTACTTATTTAGTAACAAATTAAAGTCCCTAACTGCCAGCGAGCGTTGGCAAGTGTGCGATGTACGAGCAAGTCGAAACTTGTCTGAAATTTCAACACGCAGAAACACGTTTTTCACACAAACAGCAGGTTATCACATAAAAAAAAACAAAAGTAATCCACCCCTCGCGGTTTAAACAAATTCTTGTAAGTGTACATAACAAATATCAACAGTTATCGCAACTAAAGTAAAGTTTTATCGCGTTTTATTCCGGGAAAAGTGCTTAACAACTAAGATAACCTTCAAAAATTCATAAATTTCGATAAATTTCGCCATATTTCACTTTCGGTGCCTTTGGTTGAAATTCTGCGCACAAATGTAAGGCTAATGTGATCACCCACGATGACTACGATCATATCAAAGAGAAGCAAAGCTTCTCACGTCTCGTCGATACTGAAAACCACATCGATTCAGACCCGCTTGGCGACGCGCACTCCCGTAAAAGTGCGCTTCCAGCTGCCCTACGCGAAGAAGGTGCATTCAATCTTGGAGAGCTTCGTCAACGAGGAGCAAGTGAGAGACTACGAAGACCTAGTGGTGTTGATAAGGGACGCGGAGCTTTTCGATGAGGACTTGAAGGCATTGTTGGATGAAGCGACTCAGTGCATTTCAGTGTTGAACTATGACTTGAGATTGTTTGTGGAGGCGCTGCTGAGCGTCGACTGGTCCACGCGCGGCACCACCGTGGTGTCGCAGTATCAGTCCTTTGTGTTGAATTTATTATGCGCGCATAATTATCATGCAAAGTTTGCCATTGATCAATTGGTGCGACAATTTCTAGTTGGTAAATAATTTTATTTAGGAAAACAGTTTTTAAGAAAAACGTATTTTGATGATTTTGATTTTAGATAATAATGAAACAGTTTGGAAGGAAGGTTTGCCCAGTGAAAAGGAGTGTGAGAAATTTGTTAATGTGCACTTTTTGATCAATGCATTGTTGGATATTATACCAATGTAAGAAATTTTTTTTAAGAGAATTTTTTTTGTTATTGTAATTATTATGTTATTTTGTGTTTTAGGACTCGGTCATTGCTATTGAAGTCATTTGAGATGTATTTTCCCTATTTGAAGAAATCGCCACACATTCATGAGGTTTATATACATAACCTATTATGTATTTTGGATTATAAACCAACGTTAAGACCCGACATCTTTCGATTGATATTTTCCAAGTATGTAATTTTTAGCAACATTTTGCAATATTTAATTTTTTTTCGAAATCGACACTAAGGTTTAGCAAAATCGGCATTGAAAGCGAAAAACCGGCACTAAAATAATTTTTCTATGCCTAGGCATCGAAGTAAAAGAAAAGAGGAACAAACGAATGAGATAAGAAAAGCAATCAACAACGAGCGCTTTATAAATCTAATTTCAATTTCGATCTAAACGATTTCGAAAAAATGTAATATGTACCTCAGCAGTAAAGTCCTTATTTATTACTCACGTAATCTCCACATTCGTAATAAAAAAGCCAACTTTACTGCCTTGATATATAAATAACTATTTTTTAAGGAAAATTTTGTCATTCTTAGGTTAATCATCTTGGATGTGAATTGCGCACGTGAAGAAGTGCAAAAAGCCGAAGGTGATGCTGAGGAGGAGGTGTTTGCAATGGAGACTGAGGGTGATGCTGATGACAATCCCAATAAGATGAAGCACCTGGTTGCATATGCATTGGATCTGAGCTTGGACAAAGTGATGAATTACCTTGTCATGGAGTCGTATAACATGGAAACGGGGGAATTGGTTTGGGACAAGGTCAAAGGTAAAAAAAAAATAGTATAATACAAAAATATTTAATTTATTATTTTTTCTTCTGTTTGTCAATTTAGATTTGTATCAAGATATGCTAAATATATTCAATCACATCGTCCTGCCGACGTACAACACGCATCATACGCAGTTTGTCATGTTTGCGCTTTGCTCGCTGAAGACGACGCTCGCCGAGGGGTTTTTGAACTACCTGTGGAAGAAGGTGTCCTCGCCGGAGGAGCCGCCAGTATTGCGCATGGCGGCCGTTTCTTACATTTCTAGTTTGATTGCGAGAGCTTCATATATTCCACTTACGTAAGTACCAAAACGTCAAAATTTTAAAAATGTACTTTTGATGTTCAATCGTTTAAATCGGTCGTATCGAAGATATACCAGCAAAAACGTTTCGGTTAACTCTGATGTAAAATATTCCAAATTTTATTTCGGTTATTTCTAGTTTGACATGTACTAAATTTTAGTCACT
>JARJDQ010006539.1:0-11066 GCA_030264215.1 Geostiba sp. GC000077 | reverse complement strand
GTCTAATTAAAGATATTTTTATTAAAGTTCAATTGCCATTTTCTCCAAAAAATGAATGAAAATATTTTTTTTTACATTTTTCCCCAACCCCTTTAATCATTCTCAATGATGTCTCCAGACGAAATGCGCCATTTTTGTTACACCCTGTAAAATTTTTAAATTATTTTTAAATTATTAAATTTATGCAATAAAAAAATTGAGTGAATATAGCTCATTGGTTTTCCTGCGGGCGTGTTGTATCTTTGGCCGCGCCTGGGTGGAAATTCAAAACCCAACTTAAACACGTTCGACAACAAAAGTTGCACAATCAATTTCATTCCGGCGGAAGGCGATATCCACTGGATATCGATGTTGTCGAAGCATTAACATCGCTCGGCTGCAGCCGCGAGCACTCGACGTATAAATTGCAACATATCACTTTACCGCACGCGGCTCGCGTGCCGCACGAAGCACGAAAGGCCGCACTTCAACATCACTAAGATGGCTGACGTAGATGGCGCTGTGCGCGCGGCGATGAGAAATGTAAGCGATGGCATTAGCCAACACACCATCGTAAAAAGGGCGCAAATGTTCGACGCGGGAATTATGTATGCCTCGATGGCAAATATCGTTGGAGATGAAAGAATGCATTTCTTGGCGCTTGCTGTTGCGCCTTGCCGACATTTCCAATCCAGGGCAACCTGCAAACGCCAGCCTACCACAATTGCATTGGAAATTGGAATATGCAATGCGCAAAGTGAATGCAAATGGATTCAACTCAAAAAGCGGAAGCAGCAAAAGGTACGCAAAATGTGCAGCGACTTTACCTCTCAGCAGGCAAGGCAGTTGAGTTGTAAATAACATATAGCTAGAAGCCTGGAAGTGACTTCATGAAGCATAATTTACGTATTAAGGGCAAGGCGTCGTGTCGCAAGTTTAAAATAGGAAAATATGAAAATATGGAAATATGAAATATTACATGTCAATTTTCCGTGTCACATAATGTTAGCAGAAGTGCAGCTGGAATACTGAAAAATAACAATATGCATAATACACTTGTTCCTCTCGTCTGTTCCTCTCGACAGAGACTACGGAATCAGAAGACGACGCCAACGTCGACTTTGTATATTCTGTTCTTTTCTTTTTTCGTTGTCGCGGTGCATTTTTCAATTCAATTTTGTTTTCAATTTATATACTTTCTTAGAACTGGTCTCTCCGTTATACAGATTCATCTTCTCTTGGCACATAATTTCATTTTTCATGGGATATGGCAAATAGAATTCGTATACTAAGTGCTTTTAAATGGAGATTTTATTTAATTTTGGTATTAGCAAGGTATCCTTATTACAGAAATATTTTTTGCCTATTTTTCAACGTGCCATTTGACCCGTAAAAATTGATTAAAGTTTGAATTTTTCTCTACTCAGGTGACACATCGCGTTCTCCGTCCATAAAGCGCCTCGATCCACTCGATCCTCAAAATCTTAAATAATTAATAACTCAAAGAATACAATTTTTAAAAATGTGTAATTTTCACTAAAGACTCCAAAAAAATTATACTATCGATTTTTATCAATTTAGTATTTTTTCTAAAATTTATTTTTTCCATATTCTATTTTATGATAATGCAAATATAATTATACCACTTATTTTAATTATTTGGAAAACAAATATATTACCACTTATTTTTTTTATATAAACATTATTTATCCAATTATATTGAGATTTGCAATGCCATTCGAACTTATTCGTAACTGTTACCGCTATCATAACACAACAACGCAAGTGCAGTGACAGTAATACTTTCGCTCTATTATGAATTATATTGCTGCTCTGAGTATTGCAATATGTGCAATTTACGAAATACAAATCGTAATGCAGGCGAAAAGTCAATTCACTCAGAACAAGTTCAATATTTCAGTGGAAAGACTGGAAGTGGTATATGTTAACAAGGAGATATTCGACTATTTTGATTTCAAATCAGAGCGATCATCGCGAAGCATGATCTCTGTTTCTGGATGTCTAAAACCCATCGTTGATGCGACTCATTTTAACGTAGGTATTTCCCAAGTAGAAATTAGTATTGAATTAATATTGACTCATGTTGAGTCATTATTACTCAATATTGCCGAACCAAATAAAATTTCCACAAATACTTTAATACTTTGATAACAAATATGAAAAAAAACTATTGTAGATGGAGTACACGTTTTTGAAGCAAATAAATGGTAACAAATACGCTTTTACAGGAATTCATGCGAAAGTGAATGCTTACAATGACAATAGTATATTTGGTGTGATGAAAAGTGTTCTGGAACATAGTAACATAACGTATCCCATTAAAAAGGTAATGATTACGTTTTTTATCTGTGAGTTGAATGATAAAACTCATCTGATTGTAGGGAGTATATTGCATTAAACAGGCAACTTTGGATGCGTCTCGATTTCCACCTATGATACCAAGCGGCAAATATTTAATTAATATGACGTTTATAACCAACAAAATAAGATCAGCGGAAGCACATGCGTTCATCAACTTGTTTTATTCACCATTGTACAAAGGTCCTCAATAAATGACCTAAATTGCTAAAATTGCAACAACAAATTGAAATCAATACTACATGACTTTTCTTTGTATTTTAATTAGCACAAGCAAAGATTGGGTTTCTTCATATTTTCGATTTATATTCCAAATCCCCACAAAATATGCAAACATCTAAGAGCGAAATAATATATACCGCCCAGGAAATTTCGCGATAATCCCGAAAATAAGAAAAACACCCCTCTAGGACCTTCGACTGCCGTTGCCATTTTTTCAGCGCTTATTTGCCTTTTGCCTCCAAGCTGGTGCCTTTGAGATGAGATAAAAATGAACGAACGTAGAGGCTTTGGGAATGTGGCTCACGCACCGAGGGCACCGAGTGTTTATATTCATGTTAGTATGATAGAAGCACGTATGGGGGTTTGTGTGGGCGTGGCATCGTCGCAAA
This sequence comes from Geostiba sp. GC000077, assembly GCA_030264215.1. Classification (NCBI taxonomy): domain Eukaryota; kingdom Metazoa; phylum Arthropoda; class Insecta; order Coleoptera; family Staphylinidae; genus Geostiba; species Geostiba sp. GC000077. The sequence goes on along the minus strand of JARJDQ010006539.1, from coordinate 8,097 downwards.
GCTCGGGAAAGCAGAGCAGCCACCAAGCTAACTATGATTCACTGTCCGCTTGGGACGTTTTTACACTAAATAAGGACCCCGCCTCGCAAATTTTCCCAACCTTTGTACGGTCATAATTTACCAACAACCAACCATACAGCCAGCTCGTATATGGTTGGAATATACAGGGTGGACTGCTGTGTTATTCAAAATAAAATGTGAAATCCGTTTGTATAAATATTTTACCGTAGTCTAGCTAAACGCCTGGAAAGTTTTGTTTTCAACTTCTAAAATACATAAAATAATCTTTTGTGCTATTAATGGATGTTAATTCTTGTGTTTTTCAAACTATCAATGAGTAATCATTGTCGATAACTTCAGCACAACTTTTCAAAGGAAAATATATTTGGCAACATGGCGTTAAATGGAAATCGAAGTAAGGAAAAAAACATTTTTAGAGAATTTAAATGTTTAATCAAAGTTACCTTTGCTTGTCAAACACTCAGTCACCGATTACGTTTTACGCAGTTCCAGTGCATTTTTCTGTGTGAAAGTTTGGCAACTGTACCAGCGATTAATCGACTTCGGTTCTTTTGCACCGGTAAGGAACGGTGCTCCGGTGAGAAATCGACTCAATGCAGACGCAGAGGATCCGACACGGAGGAGCAGGGACATCCCGGACAACGCTAGAGAATTGGATATTCCGAGCCATACGTCTGTTCCGACCGTCTCCAGCAGAGAGCCGGTTCTTTTGTAAATAAAGAATTTAGGGCTTTAATCAGGGTGGCTGTGGTTTCAGATTTAAACTGGGTTACTAGGGAAATGTTTTGCTTTAAAATGCAATGTTGCCACATTAATAAATCTTTAATTGAGTTCCTCCTTGGCCTCCTTCAAGATAGAATATTTTTAATGTCGTCAAATGACTTGTAAAACACCACTGAAGATCCTCTTGAACGGAAGGACACCACCTTCTGTCCACTCTGTATATAACGAATTCTTTTTAGGTTAGGTGCATGGCTGCAGTGTGCACTATATCTAATACAAGTTGGGGAACTTGGTACAAAATTCAGCAACAGCTTGGAGTGCCGATTGGAAAGCGTCGAGGCGTTTCTTGCACTTTGTACTCGAGCCGAAGAGGCATCCGACGAAATAACGGCAACGGTGCAACGAACTGCATGAAAACGGCGACAATTCGTCAACCTGCACAGCTGCACTCAGCTTTCAAGAGGCAAAGTGAATTTCAGCATTTCCAGACAAGTGTGATGCTTATTCAACAATAGTATAGGAGAAATACGGAAAAAATTGGTGTTTGGAAGAGCTAATTCCTACAAAGAAATCCCCATCTTGTTCGTTGATGGTATCTTTTTAATATTCTAATGGTCTAGAAAAATCTGAGAATGTAAAGTGCGTTTCATCTTGCACTCCCGGCGCCTCCACAAACACGATTTTTTACTAAACACACAATAACTCAAAAATGAGAACAACCACAATTATGAAATTAGCATCATTACAAAGAGCGTGAAATTTCCTCTAATTTGGTATATTTTATAGTGCATGTATGATGTAACAACAATCAAATATATACCGCTCATTGGCAAGAGAAACAAAAATTTATTTGGAAAAAATAATTGTCCATTTTCAATGAGCAATAACTCATTAACTTACATAATTGTGAATTCAAATTTTCATCGTGTAAGTTGGCAAATTTCATGCTCTTTCGATCAATGCTATTGGATGTACAATATGTTAACAATTTCATTACGTAATGAACAAATGTATCATCAAAAACACGTCAGTAATATGAAAATGTTGTGGAGGCGCCGGGAGACAAAACTTTATGCAAGAAAAAACACATTTAACTAAAAAATTCAAACCCCGTCTTTGCAGGTGGAATTAGTTCTATCTAAAAACCTCTCTTTTTCCTGCACTACAATTCGTTATTTATGTTGTCACTTATCATATGTTCCAGATGCGTTTGCATCCCTTGGATCTAGTTCCCAAAAATGCCAAATAAATCCCAAATCAAGAATGCAACCGGTTTTTTTTTTGTTCAGGTGGTTCAGATTAGCGAGAGTAATAAATTTACAGTTAGTGCCCTTTGTTATCATTGCCGCACTATTATTTCACGGCAGCGTGGAAATGTCGGCCAAGCGCCACCATCACACCGTCATTCAAATGCACAAACATTAAGCTTTATGCAGATGCATTCCGGATTCAGCTATTCGACGCTAGGGCGACGAAAATCGCCACTGTTGCAACTGTTATGGTTATGGCTGATGCATTCAGCGGACAGCTCGTGCATTCATTCACAGGCGGCTAGCGTGGCAAAAGGCTTTAATAAAAATCATCATGGCTGACCGCCGCGTCACTTGCTGCCCCTAGCTGCCCTGCCATTATGCAACGCATCACACAAAAAGCAAAAGCAATATTTTTTCAATTTTTGTTTTGCACATTTTGTGGAATTTTACGTTAAAAAAACATAAACCCATCCCACCCAACTCTAAAATAACAAACATACTCAAATACAATTAAAATTTGTGTAAATACAAATTCCAAAAAAACATTATATCAGTCATGTAACCATTTTAATTAAACATTGGATCCGTAACAAAGTTATTGTCAAAGGAAATTGTCAGCTAATAAAATAAACTGATCTCTTGCTCCAGGCAGGAAGCATAAATTTACATTTAGCAATTAAATCAATTAGTTGCCAGTTATTTGTTTCTTGGCGTCGCAAATCAGGCATCGTTATCGATATAACGTGATAAAGCACTTCCACGCTGGTTACATAACCTCAATGGCGATAAATAAACTTCGCGCGCGGCGGTTTGCATAGCTAGTACGCTCGAACAACGCAACTTGCGACGGAACCGTCTGAATCGCCCTGAAACTTCAGACCTTCGCTGCCTTCGACTTCGATTTCACTTTACTCCATTCCCTGGCTCTTTGACTGTGGTGTGTCGAGTGTGGTGGGGTGGAAGGATTGGATGCGCGGGGTGGAAGCGGCCGAAACAGTGTTCCGCAACGCTACATCTGGAGTTTTGTTGTTCGGCTCTTTGGCTCTTGCATTCGATCGAAACCATTAAAGCGAAATCAATCCGCGTGGGTCTAAATTGTGCTAAGGAACGAAACCGGAGGACTTGTTGGAGGCTCGCTGCTCCTGGTTTGTCTGTTATTTATTGTCCAATTAATTAGCCCAAATTTAGTATACTTTGGCGGCAACCATGGGAGGAGACGGCTCTCTAACCGAGGCGACCGACCGGATTAATTAATTTAGAGAAAATCGAAGAGGCGAACGAACGTGGAAGCTACTCGAGCAAATGGCAATCCATTGTGCTTGCTGAAAAATAAATGAGCAACATCTTAAGCCATCATTACATGGACTTTAATTAGCAATCAACGATTGCGATTCAGCCATGTGGACCTGTGGAGTTGGTCGTTGATCACATATAGAAGAAATATGTTGGAATTAAAGATTCCATAACTTTTAATTAAAATTGCTTCCCGTAGAATTTAATTAAAAAATACAAGATTACGAAAGATTGGAACGATGATGAATGAATATTATACGATGCAGCAGAGTTGGAGTGAAAACAGAAACTGGAACTGGAAGTGTGGAGTGGGAAGTGGAAAAGCTTGGAGTTGAGAGTTGAGATTGTGGAGTTTTGGAGAATGAGTACGAAGTTAGAGATGACAATGTTTATATTTATGTAGTTTTGCGATATGCAGCCACATATACACACACTAGCGCTCGTACAAACAAGCATACGTTCAGCGCAGGCAACCCAACAAACGCTCTAAATGCCGTTTCGCTCCGATGCTATAAATCACGCGAATTTATTTCATACGCACTCGTGACCCACTGAAACGTTTTCCCAGATTTCCTCCAACGAGCCGGTGCGCTACGTGCTCGATTTCTCGGTGCCTTTATTTCGGTTGTTCCACTTCGGCGTGCTGTGACTCTTTGGTTGCATACATTCCAAGCGAAATGTATTGGTTTAAATGCCGCGTCGGTTAAAATTTCTCTTTTATCTTCCTTTCACGTTGCATGCGGTTTGTTAGTGTTATACCTATAGTTGGTTCGTTTCTAAATACTATTTTTGATGTGGCAGCGTTCCGTCCCCAGCACAGAGAACGTCAGCTTTGGATTTCTTTTTTTAATGAAATTCTATTGTTACGTCAAAATCATGGCCTTGTTGATAGTTGAAACACACAGCCTACTATTTTTGTTTGCATAAAATAAATGTGTTAGTTCGTTGCTCATGTACTAGCGTACTTTTATCGCACAAGGTATTTTCGGACTTAGATCTTCAAATCGCGATAAGCTAAATTAAACTCAAACTCGCGTTTGCCCAACATACCAACAATGTCAGCATGCGTTCGGATGTAGATTGGGTTGCCAAGATTACGGGGAGATTTCCAGGCGAGCGCAAAATCTAAAATCTAGCAAAATCAACAACACCGAACAAAATTGCCACAAAAATTGTTCTAAGCTAGATGCAAGCGATTTTCAAAGGTGCTGTATTGTTTGGCCTGAGCTTTTGTTAAGCTCAACATGAGGACATCGAGCGAATGCAATTCAGACAAACAATGCGTAATACAAACGACTGCGGCGTTCGTTTATAATTAAAGCGGAGCTTTTGTCCTTGCTGCTTTTGCGCCCTGTTTCTTCTTTGCCGGTTTATAAAAGTCATGTCGCTGCACTCAGGTCTTGGATATTTTTTTGATGCGTATACATATTTTCAGTAGGGCTTGTTTATCTTGATTGCAGAGTGTGAAGCGGTGGCAGGCGTCTGCGACTTGATATGCGGGTGGGTGCCGATCGACTGTGTGATTGATAGACTCATATATCAAGGCGCCGATGCGCTCCGATATTAGAAACACTTCAGTACCCAGCCGAATTAAATAAGCACTCCCAGACGCTGCGGCAACAAAAAACAATAAGGACCGCCAGCAGCGGAGATTGGAATATTGACAGCCGCTCCAGAATCCCTTCGCATCTGCGAATGCCGAGACTAAGCATAGCAAAACAAAATAGATAAACAGAGCCGCACGCAGAGCGATGAATGTGAGGAGCATTACATGCCTGCTAAAAGTATAAAATGGCCGCTGCGTCAAGATGGCGTGCGTCATGCGTCAGCGCCGTTCGGCTGCTAATCGAAAGGTCGGCGGTTCAATCCCAGCCGAGAGCGCTTCTTTTTTCTCTTTTTTTTCGCCCTAAAAAATACTAACACTTCATCTATCTTACGTGCCACCATTATTCACTATCTGTTTACATAAATCCACACTTAACATATTTTGTTTACTCCCGCAAGCGTGTGAATATTTAATTAATGTTGCGTTGGGTGTGTTTTGTCGTTGCCAACGTCGCGTGGGTATAAATATGAATATAAAAAACGACGGTTGCTGCTTTAATGCCCTTCTGCGTTTGTCAAGGTGCAACCAGCATAATTTAAAATTTAACGCCTTGCATCTCGCAAAGCTGCTCGTTAAAGCGCAATAAATCGGATGACGTATTTTTATCCGCTTTCAATTATATGGTCATAAATAAAGCTATGTTTTCATTTTATGATTGTCACCGTTGCCGCGGCTACAGAAACACTTTGTATATTATGAATGGCTCACTTGTTCTGGCTCGTTTCGTTGTTGGAAGGCAGCGTCGCGTAGCGCCACATTTCTTATACATGTGCGTGATAAAAATCAAGTAATTACGACGTCCGCGTATCGCTTCCCGACTTCTCCTTCGTCGCCGCCAATACAGACGCGTAGCTTAGTCCTGCGTCTTTAGGCGGAGCGCGTAGCGAAGCGAAACACATTTTTCTTGCGCGTTAAATCCCAACGTCCCTTAACGACATATATTTCCAAGAAATTCGTTTGCCGCCTCCGCATGCCGCCGGTTCTAGCCGAGCGCCCGCTAATACGCGGCAATGCAGCTTTTCTCCACCTCCGGCATTGTACAGCCAACTAGAAGGCATCGCCACGCTGATGCCAAGCCGGTGAAAACTGAAAGACGCTAAAGTTATGGGTGTTCCTATATAAAAAAAAAAAAAAAAAAAAAGTACACATTTAAAAAATGGGTTTTACTTCGACGTGAAGGAAATCATTATATTGTATATGTACACGAATGGATTTGTTGTAAAAAGGAGGATCTGTCAAAATATTAGTCAAAGCACTTGACGTCAACCTCCGTAGTGCGGTCGATCCAAGGCGTGTGGACGTCCCGCTGCTTTCCAACTTTTTATCCCCACCAAACACTCTCAACTTGGCCCCCAGAACAATCCTTCAACAATATTTATCCAACTTTTTGCCTCCTCGCTTTCTTTAACTAGTTTGTGTCACTTTACGTCGGGCTCCCTGAGTTGTGTTTTATATCCATCCTCTCGACGGACAAATTTTTTTACGCCACCCGCAAGGACGTCCTGCCACCAATGCCACCACTTATCTGCGCGATGTTAATCTTTTCGGGGGGCGGCGAGCATATAATAAGTAATAAAACACTCACCGAGCAAGTGGTCCACTTGATTCGGGTTGACTTTATCGAGCTGCCCCTTGTTCCACACGTACTCGGCCTTCAGGCCGCGCTTCTTCTTATCGCGCATCCAGTCGTCGATCAGATTGCGCCCGTCCAGCCGCCGGCCCTCCTCCTTCGTCAGCTCCGGATCGTTGGCGACTTTCGGCAGCCAATGCCGCCTACCGCCGCCGAGAATGACCTACAAAAGAAGAGAGATGTTTTAGACACTTTTAGCAATGAAACAAAACGTCATTTTTTAATTACACTTCAGTTCAGTTCAGTTCAGAATTTATATTCAAATTAAATTCTTTTTTAATACGCATTGAATGGCAGTTAATAAGATTTTTGCAGAAAGTCATGAAAAGATTCTGCAGACGTCTTTCAAAAAGACCGGCACTTCAGCTAAATTGAGGTATAAGAGTACGTTGGAGTTAAATGTTATTTATGTCCCTCGGTGCACCCATTCCAATTGCAATTCAATGAATAACCAACAGCCTGTGACCTGTAACGCTCCGTGTCACGCGGGGCTGCCTAAATGCTGCATTATCTATAGACCATTGACCTTAGAAGACTATAGGTTCGAGCAGTTCTAGTTTCAGAATATTTACTGCAGAGAGAACAGTGTATTCAGAAAGTTCGTGTGTGCAGTCAGAGAGAGGTTAGCCGTCGGCAACCTTCCTCCATCCTCCCCAGTATCCCAGTGTCCCAGTGTAATTTCACCAGTAAATCTCTGCCTCTGTATGTGTCTGGTTGCATCTTGCATTTGCGATACCTCATGATTGTTATTCTCTATCGCGACCTGGCTGGCTCTGTGAGTAGACCTTCGTGTGCCATTACCCGGGGTAGTTATTCACTCGTTTACTGTAAATAACGCCGACCCAGCACACAATATGTTATAAGGGCACATTGCCTTGACTTTGTGTTGGTTTGGTTGTTGGTTGCTGTTGACCCGCTTGGCTTGGGGGTGAATTGTAAGGTATACACCGCTCGAATGGTTGCGATGAAGCGCCTCATGGTGTATAATAGATTAACTGCGCATTCACCGGCACCGACAAGATGCTTAAATTCAACTGGCCGTGTGGTTGCAACGCTTGGTTAGAGAGAGTTAGGGTTCCCCAGTGCTACAGGTGTTCACTCTTCACTTTAATCATAAAGAAACTACAGCGTGAAATACTAAGGTTTCTTTGATGTGCCGGTTATCCAGGAGACATAATAGTTTGAAAATGTAAATGGTAACATCGCGCAGTGTAGCAAACTTTTATGAATTAGCATTGATGGTGAAAAAAAGCGCACGCGCTCAGTAAAAATATAGGATTTGCCGTCAAATTATCAAATTAATTGGTCAAAACTTTTAAAATTCGATTTTTAGGCCCTTACGGGGCCCTAAAGGGATTGGTTCAGGGTGCATTTGAAAGAATGTCTTCATGACTATCAGAATCCGGAAAGATATTGAAAAAATGAGCACGTGATCAGGAAATATGAAGAATTTTTCGTCGAATGTCGTCAAAATATCGAAATTAATCGCCGAAACTTCAAAATTAATTTTCAACCTCTGCTAGCATAATGAGGGGTATGGGATGAGGTGCAGCTTAAAGAGTGTCTTCTTG
>JARJDQ010006536.1:0-23327 GCA_030264215.1 Geostiba sp. GC000077 | reverse complement strand
ATTTTAGGAGCTTGGGATGACTAGATTCTTGAGGGTCAAAATCTGAAATTTCAAAATTTCAAAATTTTATTCAGGTATAGTATTCCTAAGGTCTTTGGTCAAAACTCATGCTAATGGTACAAACTTAGAAACGTTGGTACAGTAAACCTATTCTTTAACTCCTTACACCTTAGTCATCAATCATCCTATTACTGGCACGAATTTAATAATTTTGGAAGTATGGGTTTCGGATATCCAAAATAGAAAATTTCCAAATATCAAAATTAAACCTGCTCATACGTTTTCTTATCTCCTCAATAATCACCCAACCTTCGGGCACGAATTTAGAAATTCTGGAAGTATGGGTTTCAGAAGTCGAAATACTGAAATTACAAAGTTTCAAAATTTAACCATCGCATACGATTCCGTAGCTCCCCAGTCATCACTCATCCTATACTGGGATGAATATAGAAGCAGTGGAAGAGCAGGATTCATCGATATGTAAATCCCCATCGCCCATCCGTTGAACATGAGTTCTCACGGTTGCAGCAGGTTGCAGCCTAGCATCTTATATGCACGCGGCCGTGATGTGCTGCTTAACTCTAAACTAACTTGACTTAAAGCGTTAAAGTGTAGCCGAATGCCCAAGTTGAAATATGCCCGCTTATAACGCTTATATTCACATATTCCTCCAACCTCCAACCTCCAACACAGCAGTTTAAGATCCTCCGCTCCGGCGATGATGATCTTACGAATCTCTCTCTCCGGCGCGGCATGCCCGATGCCCGATGTACCGAAGAGTCAAGACATGTGTTTGTCTAAGCTGCAGGGATTCCGAGACGCGAGATGCTTCTCACTCAGCAAGCAGCCCCGGAGACCGACGTGCCGCAGATAACATCTATACACGTAATGGATGAAAATGACGGCGGATACGAAATGCCCGGGCGCAAATGAAGACGATACGCAGCGCCCGAAAATTTCGAAATATGAAACGTGAGACACGCCACTGAGAAGAAAATAGAAATATGCACGGAGTAATTAACAAGATGTACACAATCTAGTAGTAGGAGAGGAAGCAAAAGCAAAAGGGGACATGGACCGAGGAGCTATTTTAAAATTTGCTTCAAGTTTCCTTCCCGCGTCTTCCAGCTAGATTTCTTTGCTTCAGCCGTGGGCACGTGGTGTGTTTGGTACAATTGGGTACACTTGCAAGGCGTTAAACTTTCATGACGAAGTAGGTGTAAGTGCCACGGCTAGTAAACGTCTCTCCACTCCGTCGGCGAGCGGGATCCCGAGCGCGGCGGTGGATCGAGTTTGATTTTTAAGACACTTTACATCTCATTCGAGCTGACGTAGAGTGACGTGCGCAAATTGAGCAAATCACCAGTGGCAGGCGACGCGGCGTCTCCGGGCCTGCTGCAGCAGCAGGAGGAAGAAGCAGCCAGCCCTGCGAGTTGCCTGCGAAAAGAGCAAGAGCAAGAGCGGGAGCCCGCAGCACTCTCGTCTCTAGGAGACTCGGAGTACGGGTGTAGGGTAAGTATAAGGTATATTATGCGGATCTACAGCCAACTTGGGAAGATGTCTTTGAGGATGCGGTTCCTCCATCATTTCAATTTTTGCTGATATATGCAATATAAGACTCTATAAGACTCTATAAGACAGTTGGTGGCCATGGTTGCCAGGAGTTTGATCGAGAGGTTGGTCTAGGGACTGGACCGTGTAAAACGGCTCTAAGAGCAGTTGAAGATGGTCTAAAAATTGGTCGAATAACGGCTCTTACTCGTCAGTAACATTTGAAGCTCCTCTAGAATCTAAAATTGATATTGTTTCCCCCACCAAACAATACGTCCATGTCATCTCGTCGGTCAGTCCTGTAAGTAGCTCCGACCTTCCTGTCAATTCGAATCTGGTCAGAACCACCTCGATTATTAGCCTCCTTATGATTATGACTCTTCGGGGCCGGCATGTTGCTGTTGTTGTTATGTTGTGATATGTTACATTGCCTTGGTAATTTATTAATGTCTTCTCTCTGCCAGCCCGCGCGGTCGCGCCTCTCTTTCTATCTCCTCTATCTCGGTGGGGCCTACTGCAGGGCCACGACGGTGTGGGTAACGACTTCATAAAGTCGCGCGCCGAGGAAGTTCCGAGTCATGGTGGACTATCAAATACGCATTTATCTTCGCCGTCGCGGCTGCCGGCGCGCGGCGGCCGGTGGCCGTGCCGGGGCGTTGAGGTAGGTCGCGTGCGGCGGGGCCCCGCGCCGAACAATCATTAATTTTCACGAGCGTCGCGCGCGCGCGCATCGGCCCCCAGCGCGCGGCCCCGCTTTATGGCGTAGGAGGGCCGTCATCTTCGTGTGGCATTATTTGCCTGTCCGAAGGTGTCGGGGACGCGTCCAGATTTTGAGAGATGCGTCTCGGCTTCGCACTTTAACACGCCAGACACACCGCACACACCCTCGGGGATAATCCATAGTCGAAAATGGATTCTCGCCGTTTGACGTCACTTATCTGTCTTGAGCATTTAGGCTTCCTGCTATGTCAATTTGTCAACTCCCAACAACCCATGACTGTATAGAATTTTTCGGCGGAGTTTGAATCTCTCCCGGAGAGTAGGCTAAACATTTTCTTGCCCGAAGATTACAAATTTTACTTGGGGCACAAAAATCGGCATGACCATCACAACCAAATGAAATCAACATACTGTTAATTAACTTCCTGGGCCACTGGTCTATCAACCCTCCTGGCTCCCAGTGGGAGGATTATTTGCAGCTGGCGATGAATTCAGCACCTACTCGACCATTGTACCTGTCAATCTTGGGATGCGCAGAAACAGTCTGGGAGAGAACTCGGTCATGACCTTTTCGTCTCAGGTACAATCCCAAAACTTCGGGGAAAACTCAACTCTGCCCGAATTTTTGGGCCAGATGTCCTGTTCTGAATTTTTGGTGGACGTGATAAGACCTATATGGTGTGTGGCGTGGTTTTATAGCCCCCGTGGCAACGTTAAATATTTAACGATTTTATGGACGCGACCAACGTTGTGGGATCGGCAAACACGCCTTGGCTAATCAGTAGACAAACAGCGCCTCAACATGCTGTTAACTTCTTCGGCGCTTAGACCAAAACTGAGAGTGATACTAAGACGCTAAGACCAAAGACAAACACGGCTTCCAGTGTTGAGCATTGCTTTTTCCGATAAACGGTCCAAAGATCCAAAGTAATTTCATCCCAAAAAGTCACCGTCTCGTTTTTCATTTTGTCAGATTGTTGTTTATTTCTGACAAGTGGATCTTCCTCCTTCCTCCTTCCTCCTTATGGAGGCTTGAGTAATGTTTTTCTGACTTGACTCAACTTGACTTGTTGCGTTTGCATTGTCATGGGCGCGATGCTAATGTAAATTGCTTGGGAATGCGACAAGAGGACAAGGGGACAAGAGGAGAAGACACGACGCCAAGAGCCGAGGTGTCAAAATTATCGACGCGTTGCTCAGCTGGGGGGCTAACGGAATGCCTCCTAATGTACATAATTCAACTCGCGCCAAACATCAATCACCCCCAGCGAGTCAGCGATTTCCATAATAAAATCTGATATTTATTGCGTTTTCGATAAACTGATAAACTCAACGCAACAATGTACAATCAACGTCTCTCAAGCAAGAAATTGATAAACAAAGGGAACACGAGGCCGAAAATAATCGATTCTTTACGCGTAGACCAGAAAGATCTGAACACAATTTATTTCCAGCTCTAGATCCATAGACCTAGGCACTGGCCAGGTTCGTATATTCTATAGTTATGTCTTGTGATACGATTCGCGGCACTGATTGGTCGGATCCGCTAGCGAATTGTGAACGCTCAAATAACAGCTTCGTCTCAGTTGTATTTTTTTCAACTCGCATGCCATGGTGTTTGTGTCTATATGCGTTCGCTGTAACGGAATTATATAACACAACAATAAAATGTTTACGACCCAATAAAAGCGCTACAAGATAAATACACAATAATGGCGCAAACAATGAGTTTTGCCTCGTCTCACATAACCCGCCCGCAGTATACCTCTACCTCGTCTCATCACACAATTGCAATTTACAATATAGCGTAATTAATATACCGTGTGTTTATTTTAAAATTGACGGTTTCTTTCTATGAATCGTTTTAAAATAAACGCCATGTATATATTCAATGAATTCGAGGACTGTAACGAGTTGACTTAAGTAATTTTCACGACATACCAATCGTTGAAACCACTTTTCCTATTGCGCCATTCCCTAATAATTTTATCATACCATGTGTCAGCCAAGTTCCTCAAAATGAAAACTTTGTTCACGACATTGCATGGAATTATGTTGATAGGATGATAATGATAATAATTGACTGGTGGATAATTTGCCAGTCTACATTTGAGTATTTAGCGGATGTGTCAGCGCGATAATTGACAATTAAAAGTAATTAAAATTAAAAATGGATGCATCCATTATTCCCTCAATTGCATATTAAAATTATGGGCACTAATGTGTGTCGATCACGGCGCAAAACACACAATTTATTCATTTCGCGCGTTATTTATTTCATCATGCAAATCAATTTTTATTTTTAAGCCCTCTGAATATTTTATAGCGCCCCTCGATCTGAATCAAAAATATTTTATGAAACAATGCGTTATTTATGTTGCGGACCGAGTGTGTATTGACGAATTTAATTTATTTTTACCCCGCGCCATACTCACACTGAGTGATAACACTGATAGTGATAACGTTCGGCTCTCGCTTTGGTGCGGGTGTGAACTAATACAGCATGACACTTTGTATATGTGTGCAATGTGTGCAATGCGCAGGTTTCGCCGGTCGCAATTAAATTACACTATAAATATTAAAATATAAATAAAAGCAATTAAATTCATTACGGAATAATAAATATTAAATGCGCCATCCATGAGAGGCCATTAAAAGCGTGTGCGCCGACCGTCATCTCGCTCAGGAGCGTCGCGACCGGAATCTGGATGAAATGGGTATACTGGATAGTAGAATGGTCCGTGGACCATTCGTATTTCATGTGCGTGGTGTTGGCCCTCGTGGCGGTTTATTGGAACTAATCGACGTTTCATGCATGTTTAATTTCTTAAAAGCGAAACCGTTTTGCATCTTTAATTCACCAGCACCACCGGCGAGGAGAAATCCTTAGTTCAGAGTGTCAATTACACCAGAGTCTTCTATCCACCTTCAAAAAAAATGTGAAGTTGAATCGAATTCTTCATTTCGGATGAATTATGCTTTATTTTCTGCTTTATGTGGTTGCCCCCCAAGGCGACTTTAGCAACTTTTCCTCGTTCTTCGTTCTTTCATTCTTTAATTCCTCTCTTAACGTTTTTCAAAACTTTTTTATATGGGCGAGAGTCTTTTTCACCTTCTTGAAGAAAGTCGGTCTACGCTTCATCGGGCGCATCTCCTTGCGCAATTTTGGAGTCTTCGGATTGCGCGTGAATTTTGAAGACCGGGGGGGTGAAACTCCAAAAAGGGGAAGTAATAGGGAAACCGGGAAACCGCACCATCACGCGGGGAGCGGCATGCCCGAATGGAGCGAGAGTACGGTAACGAAAATTGCACATTAAATTGCTTTATGAATTGGAAGAGCGCGCGACGGCAATGTTAGTTACATTTGCACCGTGTGCCGAAAGCGCGTCGGCTGCCACCGGCTTAAGCATGAGATAGGGTTCCGGCGGGAATTTGCGCTAACGCGCTTCGATATTGCCAAAGTTTTTTTCCCGCCCAAGCGCTGTGGGCGAATCATCCCATGCCAAAAATACGCGGAGTGTCTGAGTCTCGGATTCTTCAGAATTCCAGAAAGCACCGAATTTTTCAAAAAGTTAATTTTATCTAAATATTCTCGTAGGGCTATTAACCACACGTAGTTGCGATATGTGTATTGTGGGAGACGTGAGAGCTGAATTCCAAAGTCCTGGAATTGGAGGGTAAGGTTGGTGTGGACTCTGGATTCTGTTCGAGCATAATGGAACGATGTAAGAAGCACGTCACGTACTAATAACTGATATGACTTTTTGCGGCGATAACATGCTCACATGCGTGCCACTACCGTCCCCTAAACTATCCTCCTCTGCGCGTACCAAAAGACAGAGGTACTAATTATTTCGGGGGGGGTCTCCTCAGAATAGGCCTTTTTGATGGCCGCGATAGCGGACATGGCAAAAATAACCGGTGGGCCCCCACAGAGGAATTGACCCGCATAGAAACGACCTGATTTTCTCTGCTGGTCTCCCCAGGATCCAAAATCACCAACACCCGGTTATGATTTGATGATGATCCCAAGAATCCCCAAGACTCCCAAGAGAAAATATTGGGTATTTTCAAAAAATTGTAATCTTGGATTAGCAACATCGTAATTCAAATATAGATCCTTGCTATATGTTTAGGTCTGGTTGGATTCTAGTTTCTGGCTTCCAAGACCTCTTGGTGGCTCTTGGTGGCTCTTGTGGTCTTGGTTTCCCTCCCCAGTGAGCCAATCAATCGCGCTGGAACCGGTGCGGTAATGTGTTCCTTAATGAACCGGCCCGACTCAACCATAAATAACCGGTGGTGCTGCGCACGGTCCGCTTCTTCGGCGTCGCCTCCTCGAGACACCACACAGCCGCCTTGATACGGCCCGAAGATAAGCGGCCGCGGTGCGCGACGGGGGGCGCCGCATCCCGCTGACCGACTGCGCGCCTTCGCCGCGGCCCGTAATCAACTTTAAAACCCGAATAAAATATGTATTATGAGCGCCGCACGCACGCGTATATGAATATTCTCATTCTCACATGCTGCCTACAACGAGCACCAAAAAAGGACTACAAGTACACAACAACAAGCACAAGATGAAAAGAAGCACCCAGACGGAATCAAAAAGTATAATTTTTTCGAAAAAGTAACTTAAGTCACTTTTGGATGTTGGTACTGCAGTGCGCGCACGATAATATACCTACAACAACAAGCGCCATGATTTATTTACAAGTTTTCCCAGTGTTGTGTTGCGCTCTGCGTTTGTTTAATTAATGGCGGCCATTAGGCTATAAATATTTAGTGTAAAAGAGTAGCTAATTAAAGGTTCTCCTCATAATACACAAACGCCCACCGAGTGTTCCAAGTTCCAACGCATCAATCTCAACTCAAGCGGGCCCATAACCTGTCAGCCTCCTCAACACCGACACTCGGTATATCAGTGTGTTCATTGTAAACGTAAAACTGGTAAAACAATTTAAATATTAGTACGAAACTCAACTCGTATAAGGTATTATACGTAGGTTATACGTAGGCATCCTTCCTCTTGTTGTGTGCTTTATTTTACTTTTATTCCCCATTTTAACGTTGTACGCATCCTCTCCATGCCATGCCATGGTGCGCGTAACGTGCGTACGAAATGGGCGCGTTTATACTTGTTGTTGTTGTAGTCGTAAATTAAGAGATAATCACCATGAGCGCTATTTGTTTGAGTCGAGCGTGCGCCCGCGCGTTCTACATTGTAAGACGCTGGGTATTCCGTAGGAATACTCCGTAGTTGTAGTTAATTCTACAATTCTAGTTTTAAAAGATTTCACTTGCGACTTGCCAGTTGTCTTTAGACCTGAGACCTGATGCTATGTGTGAATTGGTAGTAAATCACCAAAGACTAAATCATTCGCTGCTATAGCATGAGATATCTGATACTCTCTCAACAACTTTGGTATAAGGTATACTTCCAACGCTTCCAACAAGACGCACGTATAGTAAATTTGGAGCGACACCAATCCAACCAATTCAATCTTTGGTGACGTACCAATTCATCTGATATTCGATCTTGTAAACTGGTAAATGTTAAAATCAAGAAAGGTTAATTTCCAATTACCAAATCTTTATAATGTTGTGTCTACATATCTTGGTAATGTATATTTGTAAAAAGTCCAACATTTTTTTAGGTTTCCGCTTGATATTTTCTTTTTTAGTAAAGTAGTTTTTTGTGTTAGTTTCAATTTGCTATGGTTTTGGTTAGTTTTGGTTTTTTGAATCGTTTCGAAGACATTTGTCGAGCAGATTTGTTAGTTATACGTCGGTTATACGCTCAACAACGGCTCAACACCCACCCAAGCACAAGAAATAGCAAAAAACAACCTGCGAAAGAAATGATGGAAAGGTCCACAAAACTCTCCAAGAATGTGACCGAGTGAATGCAAGACTTGTGTTTTGATGGAGCACATGAGGGACTGTGGAGGGGTCGCAGTGGAAATCTTGAAATTCTGTGAACTGCCGCTCGACATGTTAAATTTTGGCAGTTTCGGCAACTTCTCTGCCCACTCTCTTGCCCAAATTCACAATTCCATTCCACACCCGGCAATTACTAGAATTTTGATTTAACAACCCAAGAGAGAGTTTGATTCCAAATTGTCAAATTCCGTAAATTATCAAACTATTGCTGCTTGTACACTGAATATAGTGATACATACATGTGATGTGAAAGAAAATAAGAAGAGAGAGAAAGCGCTCACAGCGCGAAATAAAATAAACGTCAGGAGAGACGTTTGACGAGGGTAATGCGGGCTTACGCATTCATACGGAAAGCGCGCGCACATGTAGAGTTTGTAGAGAACTGAGGGGGTGGGTCTCTGCGATCCGAATTTCGGGGGACGCCCGACCGGACGGGGTGAATTCCGCCCGCTTTGACACGGGCGCGTTGAATGCCTGGCCGCGGCCCGAAAATTTCCAACAACGCAGAAAAGTCACACGAGCGCTCGCCGCAGAATATCAGAGAGAAAACGGCATCAGGGACAGGGACACCCCATGGGATGACGATAATAGTCGGGCAACATGCGGCGTATCAACCACCTGACTTTGGTGTCGCAGTCGCCAGTCTCACACGGCGCAGGTAAAATTATCAAAGAACGAAGAAGAAAGCTACACAAACAAATTTACCGAGAAATCGCGTCCGAACGCCCCTGACCCATACCGGACAATGTGGATGCTAAGCGCTCAAATCCAATTCTTGCATTTTTACTGCGCAAACAGCTAGAATAGGTAAAAGGGGGAGGGTTCCAAGTTCCAAAGTTAATTCTTTAATTCTCTGCTCCTCTGTGGGTCCCTTGGGACTTTGCAATTTCTATGACGATTCTAAAACATACAATACTCAACTTAAGTCAGTTGAAAACTTGCAACACGCACAAAAAATCCAGGATCCGATTATCTAGAAATATTATTCAATTATCTATACTGAAACATGTCCGGACTCAGGAGGGTGGACATTTTATTGATTTATAACACACTTTAAAGCGGCTTAGCCTGTCTTAACCTAATACAGCTAAGTCACCAACTCACCAAATTAACTTTAAAATGTATGCCTAAGCTAAAGGCTTTAAAATTTGCATATATTTATTATGATTTCAATTTATTATACTTTTCAAAGACTTCAAAGGAAAAATGGGACATCAATCAACTGATTGGATAATATAGGGTTAGATAAGTGACTTAGCGTCGCGTCGTGTCGATCGTCGACCATGTCGGTTGGTGTGAGTTGGTGAGTTGGTGTTCACACTATTACTTCGGGTGGGGCTCATTTTTTTGGGTGTCGACTGACGTAATAGACTTAAACCATTTTTAACCGATCGCTTATATTACGCATCAACCATTGGTGCATGGTGTCCGATTCTCCGATTCAAAATGGAAAATTACACCCTTGATAAAATAAACTACCAAAGAACGCTTACCACCAGTTGGAAAACATCGAAACACCAAATTGGTCAAATTGCTTGCTCAGTTGGTAGTCATAAGAGGGACAAAAGAGGGCCATCCGTATAATTGCATAATTGTACCACTCGATGATGTAATGTCTGTGTCTGTTACGAGCGTAATTCATAGGGATGATGGTGGTAATCATACAGGGCGTAAATTTCTAAAATTATAGGTGGAAGACCATCGCTTTTTTTTAAATGTTCGTTGCAGTCTTGCAGTTGTAGTGTTTTTTCTGGTGTGGAATTTTGTGGTTTCCAAAGTGATTTATTAAGATCGTAATATGCCATTTTCCTTGTCAAACAGTGCATAGCATTATTGCCGGCGTTTTTCACATTGATTTATTGCCATTGCTAACGAAAACAAGACACATTGGAAATATTTGAAATGCTTTCAAAAGTTTCAAATTTACTGACTAACGATTAACAATTATGCCCTTCAATGTTCAATATGTCGTTATGTTGGTTACTCGATTTATTGATTGGCAATCGTCATTAAAAATTAAAAATTAATTCACTCGTTGCGGGCACAATTAAGCGTGATTTGTATTGCAAAGCACCGTGCATTAAAAATACCCATTGATGGTGTGAGAGAACTGAGAGAGCGATATTGAATATTAAATCAGCAACGAATTAAAGTCGGGAACGCGATGTTAATGAGATTTCGAGATGCGATAGTGTGAGCTGCACCGGTTATATTATTTGCTCGCAAGATTAAATTATGAAATTACGAAATTACGAAACGTAATTTATTATAAAAAATATACCTACTCTTTGATCGTGCTGCGCAAGAAGGAGCGATAGTTCTAATTAACCATGAAGCACACCATGAAGTAGCCAACGAAGCACCGTGAAAAGGAGAAGATATTTGCGCGCCAACAGCGGTTACCAGAGACCTTAATAGTTTCGTATTAATATGTTAATTTTTGTAATGGCTAAATATTCATATTTTTAACTTCTATGTTCGTTCATAATTTGTTGATTGTTCTCGTGTTCATTAATTCTTTTTGGTAAATGTAGGTACAACATTAAAATTTGCTCCGCCCATCATGCTGAGTAACACTGGCGTAATTTTTATGCTCGTTTGGGTTTGATAAAATAAGTGTGTCGTTAAACCGAAACCTTTATGCCATAGGGTTGGCAGTCGCTGAGACCTCAGAGGGTTTATCGCCGACAGGACGACAATAGCAATGCTGACGAAGTAGGAAAGTGTTCGAAACACAATAAAGTTAATTACGAAGCTGATGCTGATGCCGATGAGTATGTATATGCTGGTCTGGTCACAATTACGTGCCCTTAGCCTTTAGCCCCCTTAGCATACCAATTTGTAGTTAAAATACACCGAACTGTCATGTCTACCGAACCGAGATCCAGAATCATGACTTCTATATCTTTTGATATCTTTTGATGAACTGAAAATGGGAATGCGCCAAAAAGGCGTTTCCTGAAAGCACGTTTTGCTTTCCCTTTCAGTTTCAATTCCCTCCAAGTCTGATGTGAGATATAATTACTCGAATACTCGTGCCTACTTCTAATTATTCATTAAAGAGTATAGATATAAATATTCATGATGCAGGCATTTTATAGGTAGGTCCAAGAAAATTATGGAACATTTCGGTTAATTCTTGTTTTCTTTCCGGCTGAAAAATGTCTTTCTAAGTGATGCATGTCATTGTGACGGTTTGATTTGTATGTTGAACCTGCAATTACAACATCCACGTCAAGTCACACCACACACCACTTGGAGCTTGAATCATAGGGGCTCGGAATTAGATTTATGCGGAGGGGGTCTCGAAATAAATAACATTCGGGTTCATTCATTTTTGGCCGATGGACAAGCCGAAAAGTGAAACGGCATAACAGCAGTGGAAGCAGCGCATAGTTTCAGATTTTCGACTCTAGGGGAGGGAGAATGAGGCATACCCTCGGTGTGGACTTGCTAGCGTTTTTTTTACAATGATAATGAAGGAATGACGGAACGCCAAAACGACACCATCATCAATTTTCCATCTTGCCTCTCGCATTCAGCCTCCTTGTCGGTAGCACGGCCATGGCGGAGAATCAGATTCCAAAAAGGGGGTGCAAACCCTTTGCAGTCGTCCGCACATCCTTCTTTAAACGAGCGAACGTGAAATGAGACTGCGAGTCGGCGACTTTTTTTTCGACTTCTGCGTCGCGACGTCCTCCGGAGCCGCCGAAGACTAAACTCATTAACGATGTATAATGCGTTTAAAATGCATCGAAAAGTGTGGGGCCCGGGCCGACGATGGCGATAAGGATTGGAACAAATTCGTTCGACTCGTGCACGTTTTACACGCGCTTCGAATTAGTGCGCGGCACAAATTTACCATTTTCATTATGTCGCATCAACGCATTGCATATTGATGAATATGTTGAATAAATTGAATAAATTGAATAATTTTACATTTTTATGTATTGAATGAAATAAAATGGATGTGCGCCGCAAGGAGAGACGAAGATTACAAAATGAGTTTGTTGCTGGTCAGTTGCACTGGTCAAAATCACCCTGGGGTGACGGAGTCAATTTTTAAACAGGATGATTTTACGACTTCACGGGGCGTTTGGCAGGAAGGGCTGAAGGAAGGGGAAGGGGGATGCAGCCAAGCGCAAGGGAAACTGACGAGGAATCGATTTAATGGTGTATGAACAAAGTTGCTGAATTTTAATTACAAAACATTTTTACCCCTTATTATGACCTCCGTATCCCAATCTCTATCTAAATCATATAAGAAAGTGCTGAAAAGATGAAGAATTAGTTCGAATAATGAAAATATTATTGTGAATCTTTTGTTGGTGTATGGAGGTTAGTGAATTTTAGTTACAAAAATGCTTCCTTATATACCTCCTTATGACCTCCGTATCCCTATTATGATCAAAGTCATATAAGAAAATGCTGAAGAGATGAAAAATTAGGTGACATAATGAATATCTTATTGCGAATCTTGTCTTGGTGCATGAAATGACAAAAGGTTTCTGGCATTTAATTTACAAAACATTTTACCCCTGCACCCCAACTTACCTCCTAATGACCTCCTTTATTCTAATTTTGATCTGAATTATAAGAAAGTGCTGAAATGATGAAGAATTAGTTTAAACAACGAAAATGTTATTGTGAATTTTTTGTTGGTGTGAGAAGGTTACTGAATTTTAGTTACAAAACTTTCTTAACTCAGCAGTACCCCTCTCTTATGTTTACCTCCTTATGACCTCGGTATCCCTATTTTGATCTAAATCATAAGAAAGTGCTGAAAAGATGAAGAATTAGTTAAAACAATGAAAATCTTATTGTAAATCTTTTGTTGGTGTATATGAAGGTTAGTGAATTTCTCTTACAAAACATTTTTTCCCTTGGTCTGACTTACCTCCTGATGACTCACGTATCCCAATTTTTCTCTAAATCATAAGAAAGTGCTGAAAAGAAGAAAAATTGTTTAAGCATTGAATATCTTATTCTGAATTCTTTGAGGATGTCTGAACAAGGAAAAAGGTTACAGAATTTTAATTATAAAACATTTTTATCTCTGTACCCCCTTCTTAACTGTTTATCTCCTAATGACATCCGTATCCCTATTTTGATCTAAATCATAAGAAAGTGCTGAAAAGTGAAGAATTAGTTTAAACAGCGAAAAGATATAATTCTGCATTTTTTGTTGGTGTATGAAGAAAGTTACTGAATTTTAATAACAACTCTCCCTCCTTGTGATCCCCGCAACCCCATTTCTATCTAAATAATAAGAAAAGGGCAAAAAAGACGAAAAATAGGAAAACATGGAATATCTTATTCTGATTTTTTTGTAGTAGTCTGAACAAGGAGAACTGAATTTTAATTTCAAAACATTCCTACCTCTGTATATACCCCCTTCTTACCTACTTACCTCTTTATTACCTCCGTCATAAGAAAATTCTGAAAAGATTAAAAATTAGGTGCAACAATATCTTATTGTGAATCTTGACTTGGTGCATGATAAACAAAAATAAGGTTACTGCATTTAAGTTACAAAACATTCTTTCCTCTGTACCCCAACTTACCCCCGTACGACCCCCGTTTCCCTATTTTTATCAAAATTATAAAAAAAGTGCTGAAAAGATAAAAAATTATAGTTTAAACAGTAAATCTTTTGTGAGAGTCTTCAGATCAGAATATCAGTAGTAAAACAATGTTTGCGGTGCCATTACTTAACTAAACACGTTTCCAAGCTTCCGAGCCACCAAGTCGAAGCTCACTCAACGGGTGCCGCGTGTTGCCTCCGAGGGCCGACGTCAATCACACGTCAAACCACTGATTGCTTATTTACTCCCGATAATCCGTCGAATAATGGGCATAGAGGCACAGCCATAGGAACAGCTTTGCACCCCCAGCAGAAGCACTGTGGACGAGGACGAAATAGAAAAGCAAACTGTTTGCGTTTTGCTCCATTGCATCCACATCCCAGGATCCCAGATTGATCTGGCATGCATGATGCATGCACAAACAAGCAATAACTTGTAATATCACACTCATTATCAAAGTGCATGCGATATTAATTACCCATTGCAGTGCATTTAAAACGCATCATAAAAATGGTGCGTTGCATGCACTTGAACGATTGATAGACATGATCGTGAACGGATATAAATAACATTTAGCAGAGGGAATTTATGATCATGAAAGCTGGTTATGTTGCAGTACATTCAGCGATCCGTGGAATAGAATGTGCTCATATATGAATATCTGTTTGTTTTCGTTCAGAGTGTTAATGAAGTCGTGAGTGCGATTTTTCCTCCTGTCTTAATTAAATTCAATTAAATTCGCTCCAAGCGGGATTTACTATCAGCACAATTGCACAAAGCACAGAACAATAAACTAACATTTTTCCATCAAGCGGCGAAATAAAAGAAAAAGTTGTGTTATTTTAATCCTTGTTTATTTAAATCTGACACATTTATTCGTGTGCAGACTAATAAATAACAATTAAATTTTATTATCGTTCCAAAATGTTTTCGTGGTTCTTGCGGCGTCAAGAATCTTAATTGCAAAATAGGCTATAAAAGCATTAAAACTATGCCTTATTGTATGTTGTGTCATTTCCGTATACGTAAATTCATCTTAATATCCAGTCCGAAATTCTCTCGTGCTTAATTTGGATATTTTGCTTAATAATAACCTACCGGACTGTATTATGAGTATTATTTTGACTTGTTTCTTGTATATCCACTAGTAATTAGCAGGCAGGACGCAGGAATAAGCACGTCAGTGCGATACGCGAAACATTTCCGTGAAATAATTCCGTCATTCCGTGTTCTATATGTAAATGTGTTTTTAGGCAATATGAGTTATTAGCCTCTCTTATTTTTTTCACTTTACTTCGAGCACTTCGGCGCATGCTGAGTAGTGCATAAAACTATACACTATACACCCAACACCCAACATACAAGAAATCTTATCGTCGCTGAGGATCAGACTTGTAAAATATAACGAACTCTATCGCCAGCTTGAATCTTCAACAGTTAGAAACGTTAAATCAGCATTTACAACACAAAACGGTTCTACAAGTTCTTCTGACTATATCGACATTAGCACAGCAAATTATGCGGACGAATATTGAAATTTTTACAAATATTTCAGCAATTTTGAAAAATTATTTTTGATTGGATGATCATGCCTAACAAGATTCTATAGATTCTAATCACATCAAAGTGTCACACAGTTGGATCGTTGAATGTGATGTGAACATGAACATGCTGGTTAACGGATTACGACAATTATATTAGAGAATGTTTGAGTTGGACATTTTTGGTTTGTGCGCATCATAAATTACCGCTCATAATTTGCTGCGAGGCCGAATTTCCGGCCGTTAAAAAAAATCCAGCAGACATATACACACATGCACTCACAGAAGTCCACGAACATAAGCTGGGCATTTTCCTATTGTGTTATTGTGATTTCTGTCCCATCTCCCATCTCCCTGAAGCACATCCATGAGTTCCTGGGTATCATTCGTTGAATGGCCACGACACGACAGCGACGGCTTCCATACGTCAAGGCTCGTTGGCACTCAACAATGAGTAAAACAATGGGAACTTCAATTCACTCGTTCGTATTATTCTCGTTTTCTGCTGTGCCTGTGCGCTTGGAGCGTCCTGCAGGCATGACTGTTTGGTGGCTCATGTTCTCCTGCTCCTGCGCGTTGTATTAGCGCCTGGTGAGACATTTCCAACGCGCGCAAAATTATACCTATTGAATTACAAAATGAGCGCTTCTGGCGAAGAGTATGTGGAGAGTGTGGAGTCAACTAGCCGTAATTTTTGTGCCATTTGTGTCATTTTTATTTTAATCCTGACAAAGGAATTGTGCATCATCGTGTACCTACTACATTTTGTACAAAACTATATAATGATGTAATCTATCCAATTTTTTGCAAAACACGCCTAATTTCTTGTCGGGTTTATGCCGCGATGAAGAGAAAACTAGCAGGCGTACATGCGCACGCATAATAAAAGCATAAAAAATTAAAGATGACATTATAATGGACGCCATTGTGCGCGCGTCAGTCGCGCATGAATTTCGACATTCTTCGAGTATATGTTCCTTACATCGTGCACATTACAATTATTTATCCTCTAACTCATCATAGAACGATAGGACCACGATAGGACATGGCAAACACACACCTACATTCGATTGTCATCGTTGCAGTTGTTCACTCGTTCGCTGTCATTTGTGTGTCGTTATTGTTACAAAGGCAACTTTCTGCGGTCCAACACAACAAAAAAGGTTAGAAAACAGTTTGTTCAATTTGTTCAGGCATATCTGTCTATGATAGTTCCTATTTGCTCAGTGTGCTTGGTTTTTTTTTGTCTGCGCGTGTAATTTCAATTTAATTTTTACATCGTGATTGTCCCTAATGGCAGGATGTGCTTTCAAGCGACGTAGGTTACGTTGGAACGGAATGAGAATGAGACAGTGAAACAGAGGTCTTGCAAGTTTACATTGTGCTAGGTCCCAACTTCCATGAACAATTTTTATGCGTCTTCCGACAGCCTAATTGCAGATTGGGCTTTGATTTATTAAATTAGTTTCATCGTTCCATGGTTCCATGATGGAGCATTACCCAGCTCAGCTATATAGTTTCACTTTCCTCCACTTTAACGACTTTTTAGTCGTTTTTTGCTTGGAATTGTTCTGGATCCTCCAAAGCTTTGCGGGAGAATAAGGAATCGTCGGCTCTTTGGTGGGATTGGGATCCCATGGAGCGCATGTGCCGAAATTCGCGCTTCTTCGGGATCGATGAGGCGCCGTTTTCCGATACACTTGCGCAGACGGCGGCCACGTGCGCGCTGCTGCCTCCCCCTCTCTACCCGGTGCGCCATTTCAAACTTTTCCCGCTCGGCCACGCACAACGCTTCGGGTGCAGCCGGGCTCACACCGAGCGCGCGCCGCTCACACCACGCCTTCGTCGCAATATGGCCGATGATGGTATTGGTAGGCCTGCTACGCCTTCCTGCTGCACGCGCGCGTGACGGATTGACGCGGGCGCGCGGCAGCCGGAGTACGCCTTTCGCACCAGTTGCGTCGGATTCGTCGTGATCGCAGACCTCCGCCTGCTAGGTTTGCACATTTCTTTCTTACTACACAACTCTACTCTCCACTCCAAACCAGTAAACCACGTGGAAGACCTAAAAACACGTGGGGGACAACTAGATGCTGAACCCTAAGGGGACCCTCAAGAGTCCCAAGACTATATATACCAAGTATTTCCCCATTTATAATTCTTTAGTAGAATTGGAATCCCGTTGACAGAATTATTGCCTCTCTTGCAAAGTTCGGTACTATAGTGAGCGGGAGAAGCCTCTGGTGGGTGCTGATAAGCATCGGGGATGTTGTTGTAAAACTCGCACCGCCGCGGCCGTGGTGGTAGCAGGGCGTTATGATTTATCGACTTGGACGTCGCCGTCGCCGCCGCCACCATCGAAAAGCCAAACCGTCCGCCGCGTGCACTGACCTACTGCTCCTATTCCGTATTATCCGGAATAGAACCATCGGCCCCGAAGGTGCAAGTCATTGCGAGAGACCATCATTAATTTCCGACAATCAGCTGAGCGACCACAAACATCGCATATTTCCTCCATCAGTCCCTCTTTAAAGAAATATCAATAACTACCAATTTTGTAGTTTGACTTTGGAAGCATCACATGATTTGTACATACCTGTTCTAACTTTTTGGAATTCCCCATCAATCGTGGAAGCCTGGAAGCACTTAACTTACCTGCATTGTAAATCAAATTATATGACTTTGTGCTAATTATCAGCTTGTTAGGTTGTGTTATGGTAATAGCTGGGTAAATATTTTTCCACAAATTTTCCATTGAAAGTTTTGGGCCTTTGGTTCAAGTCAAGAGTGTAAAGGTCTAAAAGTAGAAAGTCAATGTCAAGGAGGCAAGATTTATGGCTGGTATGGCCGGCACTTCAGAGGCAAGTGCATAAATTGCTCGAAAATGTTTTGTTATGACTTTTTGGCTGCTCCTCTATAGATATGAAGATATAGATATAGATAGTAAAGTGAAGTGGCCCTCAAGTAGGTATCCACTACAAGTATAGTCAAAAAGTGAAAACGAACCTGTGGATATGGCCCCAATAGTTACTCTTACCAATTCATATCAAAACCAAATCCTTTCGGCATTCTTTGTTCTTCATCAGATGCTTACTATCTTACTAAGAAAGTGTACATGCTGTGTCCGAATTATGCTCACATGTAACTATCAGTTGGAGGTTTGTTCAAAATTTGGAAGTGGGAAGTTTGCCTCTGTTGTTGACCACCCAGCGTACAAACACGACTTATGACCATCTTCTGTTCCTCAAAATATCAGCATTTAGTATGTTCGGGAGGTCGAGTGGAGGAGATCCATTTCATTACTTTGGACAGCTAACAAATTCATAGGCGCTGGGTCTCTGCTTTCTGAATCGTTCTGTGGTCCTGATGGTCTGGTGAAAAGAGATATTCAACTGCGCGCGTTGAACTCTGTTGGGACCCAACTTGACGTTGTTTAAACAGGAAAGTGGCACATTTAAGGCATATTTAAAAGCACCGCGGGGTGCCTCGTCTAGTTTCATTTCCAATCTTCCAAAAGGCAACTAACCGAATGCCAAGAACGCCGAACTGAAAAAAAAGAAGACGTTTGGAGCGATGTGATACATACTATGTAATATCTTGGGCCTGTTGAGGATATTCGAGACATTGTAATAATTTATTTTTAACAATTTCCTATGATGTAACTTTGGAAGTTGAATATGTGGATTTTTGAATTTCTAGAGTTTCTAGAGTTTTAGCAATGTTTTTCTTGACTGCGCTAGGTTTGGTACACTTTTCTAAGCGGCACGTTTTGTCGTCTCGTATGACTTGCCAGCCAACCATCGGGGAACCTTTGGGGGGCTTTCCGCCTCGCCGCAATAGACCCCGGGGGTTTTCCTATACAGGAGACTTCGAAACTTCCTCAAACTCCCAAAGTCCAAAATAGTTACATTTTTCAAATTCGGTATTGGACCTCCTTCCAAATCATTTCCAGGAATGGTTTCTTTATTGAAGATGGACATGGAAGGGAACAAGGGAAGACTCTACAGTAGTTTTATGGGTTTCGCAGTATTACGTATCAGAATGGTGTATTTACCGGTGGGTGCCGAGCGTGTGTAACGAACGTATGTGCCTCCGAGTTGTTGCCAGCGCGGGCCCGCCACCGATGGATGTGAGTGCACGGCCGCGCGCACGCCGCCCGCTCAGGGGGGGGGGACGCGCGGGGGCGAGAGACGCCGCGTGATTAATGACTGCTAGAAGATTGGAAGTAATTAAAGCGGGGCCCCGGGATAAATGGCAGCGGCGTTCCGTTCCGTTCGGTCGCTGCGGTTCCGGTAACAATGCAACCCGCTGCGCGCCGCCATCGCATCCCCTACAGTCTACCACACATCGCCAACCCACTCACACACACCTACAACCTACAGGGCCAGGTCCCAGCACCCAACGAATCCGATTTAAATGAATAAAATATCTAAATGTTTATTCACATGCTCGACGAATCAGACCACATCAGTTGCAGCTTGCGGAAACCTGGAACTTGGAGTTGGTTGAAACTTGAAACAATTCCGAATCCGTATATATCCACATGGTGATGAGTACGACCTGATAATGTTTCCGTGTGTTTTCATTTGTTCCCCCCATGAGAATGCATGCGTTTTAACATCTCCTGAGGTTTTCTTTTTTGATCCAATTTCTTGTAGCGTGTTCATTGTTTCGGTTTTTCAGGCATCGAGAATTAAGATCGCCGGCGGCGATACACGTCCGCCCCGGGGGTCGCCCAGGTGGGGAAAGAAGGCGCAATGAGTCCGGCGGTCGGCGTCGGCGCGCCGCATAATAAATCCGCGGATGTCATGATCGAAGGCAGTTAGTCGCTGGAGTCGCGGGAGCGCATAGGCAAACAAATTATGCAAGCAGGGTCCGCGGCTTTAGAGGCACGTCCCGTCCAGATATTTGCATTTCGTGTCGGCTGGCACGACGAACGCTTACGATTTAATAGCCGGACGCCAACCCCCACCCATCACCAGGTGACCACCCCTCGATAGTGACGGTCCCATCCCAGTTTCAGTTCCATTACATTCAGGTCCTTAGGTCAGCTACTAAAGCATATTTGGAAACACTTTTTCCATGGTCCTCCCACAGGGGCCACAGGGGCCACAGGTGAAGACTGAAGACACTCACATTATCATTCCCAATGACCATTTGACACGCCACTCGTTTCTTCGTTTTCCTTTCCATGCACTATGCAACTGTAAACAAATGATTCCATTAACCCGGATTGAACCATTGAACCCTAACATTAATCCACTAATAGCCAATGTGTACAGGTGATGGTGTATCTTTCAATTACAATTAAAAGACACCTCCCCGAAAAGGGCGTATGCCCACAAAGCACACAATATTCTCAACCATGCCATGCTTTATTACGGGGGGTGGGGGGGGGGGCACCGGGGTTTTACTTACAAATGAGTTTATCTAATTCCACCTCTCGTCGTTCAACATCAAACTTCTACCGGCAACGGGCGGAATACAGCATGAGACGGCCGAGTTAATTAATTAACGATTATTAACTAAAATATAAATTAGCATTAGCATTTTATGCGCGGCGCATAAACTTTCCGCGCCGCCCTTTCTCTTCTGCCCTCTTCCTCCCACTTTCTTCGCCAACTCGGAGATTTCCAGCACCGCGTAGAGTTTTTGGAGTTTGCTCCAAAGTCGGGATATACTCGTACATTATACACGGTTTCAAGTTCCCCTTTGTTTCCAATGTTGCCTTCCAGAGATGGGGTGAGCGAGACTGCGAATATATAATGTACTGGATGCACACTACCTTAATGCGTTTTCGCGCACTTGCGAAAAGTCTGCGAGTCTCGGCGGCGGCGATAATTAAAAAAGTTTAAAGCGACTCCGAGGCTCAGCTCAACCCCGCGTCCCCGCAGAGGATGGCGGAAGCGAAAAAAACTAAGAAAATTGAGTGGAAGTTGGAAAGGAACCCCAGCCGTTTTGTATGCTTATATAGACAAAGGGGGGAAGGAACCTGATAAACGCCGCATGCTTATGGGGCCGCTTTAAATTAATTTAAAAGATTTTAACGCACTTTTAGGTGATCCCTTTTGGAAACATTTTTCTGTGGATAGAAGTTTGTGACATTGTTTAGGTATCCCCTTGATACACCACGACCACCTCAAGCAATTATATCTGTAATTGATGATGTGCAGAATTGGTCATGCGGTTTCGTCTCCCGATCTCCCCAGTTCCCCACAAGCCGTAACTCTGTAAGTCCTATACAGAATTGATGTTTGCGGCTGATAAAACTTTGCGCGCATTATCTTGTCGTCGTGGTCACTCTGTTCCCTGTGCCCAAGACCCGTTGAATTCTATCTCCAAGACTTGCAACTCGGGAGTCGGGAGGTTAGCTTACTATTATTATAGCATTTGCCCCTTGATGTCCTTGTCCACCACAGTAAGCTGGGACAAAAGTGAAGAAGCAAATGGCCATAAATCGTAAATGTTAATTGTTGGTAAGTGCCCGGTCAGGTAACTAACTGTAAGTAGCTGCAGTAACTCTGCACTGAGGTCACCCATTGTCTGATGTTACTTGCTAAATACGAGCAAGAGTAGATTGTGGTTGGTGAAGTGGTATGCAGATGTCTCACAATTTTTGACCGTGTATAGTGGACGGTGGACGACGGCAGTTGGAACAGCTACATCTACGTCATGATCAAAATTATACCTATACCTCCGATATCATTCATCGTCGTTTCATGGCTGGCTGCTGCGGTAACAGGCAGGTTGCAGGCAGGCGCTGACTGCTGGGCGTACTCCCGACTCCGGTTTGGCCACACTCTAGATATTCATAATTGATATTTCATATTTATTGCTGATTGCAGATAAAACGCATGATTCATGCGTTTCGCCAGTATGCCTTTGCCATACCACATCAGACCAACCGTGTTTACTTACCCACTGTACAGCAAACTCAATGTTTCTGCCCCGGTTCCCCCACATGACGTGGGGTCATAAAATATCCGGTACTTACATATGTCCAAATTTCGTCATTGAAATTACCATCACATCAGCTGCAATATTCTGCAAAGAGGAAACTTTTGAAATTGTCAAATTCCTCCTGTCCCTGTGCGAGGGTTTGGGTTGCCAGGTGAAGAGAACGCGCGAGCACATTGTCTCTAATCAAAGGTGACGCGCTCAATAAAGTATGAAAATGCGCGAGGCGCGATGAAATATTCATATCGGGTTGCTATGCTACCCGACACGCGTGATTTTCCCGTCGGCTCCCGTCGCAGCCCGTCGCGTGTACATTGTACGCTCGGGGGGCGGCTGATGGGGACGGGATGGAGCACCGAGCACATTGGTGCATCATCGCACAACAGCCGCACACACACATCCACCACCTCATTCCTGCTTCGCTTCGGGGATGACAGTTATTGCATTTTCGTTCTGCGCGCCATACCGGAATTACCGAAACATACAGTGTGTTCAATGTAAAATTAAAAATAAAATCAAATATTGCTTTATTATATTAATACAATATTGCAGGTTGGTAAATATTGGTAAATATTGTTTTGTAATATTGTAGCTATATTGTAGCAATATTTGAAATTGAATTTTTAGCTGGAAAGATATTTTGGTACTTGTATTAAGAGTATTTTCCCATCCTGTAGTTTCACCATTTTCCCGCACCCCTCCCCGTATTCCTAATGCATAGCGGGAATAAAAAAATACGTCGGAAAACGAAGGAATAAGGAAATAACGACATTCCTCGCCGTCACTATTAATATGCGAGGAACATGACATGTCTAGACAACCAAAAAAACAATTACAACCACCCTTTTGGTTTTGCCTGCAAATAGCCACCCCCTTCAAATCGAAAATATGCTGCACGTTAATTGCTGGAATGAATTTAGCGCAAACCAATTCGATGATGGTTTAGCCCAGCAGCAGCAAAACCGTTCTTCCTCATTCTGTCAGTTCGAGCGCTGCGCGCAAGTTGCAAGTGCAACAATTCATAAAAGCGCAT
>JARJDQ010006516.1:0-11915 GCA_030264215.1 Geostiba sp. GC000077 | reverse complement strand
TGAAGGTGAAAGTGTAAGCTGTATGCTTAGAAGCTTAGTCACAGCACAATTACGAAGTGTATGTTTGGTTGCCTATATTTTCATTATTGGTTTTCCTGTTCTAAACAAAAGTTTCTTCTTAGATAAAGTATTGCAAGACTTGTAATTAGAATTCTTAAGACTTAATTATGCAAGTTGGGGGAAGGATACTTCTGTTAAGAGGATCTTGAATGTCATATTACAAGTCATGAAGAAACTTTATTAAAGAAATAGAAATGTGGCAACGATGTATTTTAATACGGATTCATAAACGTATACTATTTTATTTTACAAATAACAAAATAATAGTCATCTTTTAGAAGATGAAATCAGAACTTCAGTTGCTTAACAAGGCAACGGAAAGATATGTTTATCAACGGATTTCACCTGCTATTTTGAAATATATCGGACAATATCGGACACTCCTTCAAACCAAGTACCACCCAATTTCCCCACCCGGTATTTGAGATGAAATTAAAGTCCTTGTATGTGTCTTCACAACGTTTATGGGTAAGATAGGAACTGGTCTTCTCATGGCGTAGATGCAGACGCTTATTACAGATAAGACCGGCGAACGTGGACGATAAGATTTGTTGACTTTTAATTAAAATTTTAATTGTCGCCGCATTGCGGCGGCACGCACTAATTATCATTTATATAACTATTCATTGCGAATTGCGATCATACGAGCGTCAGCCCAGAGGGAGTGTTAGCACATCGCAAATCTCGTTTAATGTCATTTAATTAAGGTTTTATTGATTTTCTTCCTGTCCACATTACTATATTATTACCTCTATGGTTCTCCATGTCAGGATTAACTATATACATACCACACTATTTAAACTTGTTCGTTGATTCATGTTCCTGTTCACTTGATAGTTACAATCATCGAACTGGTCATTATGCTTACAATTTATGTCATTAATTAGTATTGAATCCAGCCGTTTTAAGTCGATACAGGAGCATTCAAGTACAAGCGATTTGCTCAATGATCCATGTTCAATGTTCCTTGTGTGGGTATTGGCGGGTATTGCCAACATTTACACGACTACTTTGCGAGTGTGCGCATGCTTTATTTGTGTTTTTTCGTGTCTTTTATACTCAGCTAGGCGAATGTATTTGCCCTCAGGCTTTGACGCGGGGCATGCCAGCTACTCGCAGGAGTTTTACGAGAGAATCGAAGGAACGAGCGAAACGCGAATGTGATTCGAGATCAATCAATCTAGCAATTTCCCTGAGCGTCGTGAATGTGTCAGTGTGTGAGTTGGTGGGTTATTCCGGTGTTATTCATGTTTCCTGAAGTTGCAAAAAAAGTGTATATAGTTCAATCCAAAAATACTTACTACAGTATGATTATGATTAATATATTTTTAACGGCTGTAAACATTCTTAATAAGAATATATGGGATAAGCGTATAATTTTGACGATTTCTTTTGTTGTGATCACGGTTGTTTTTGATTTAGTTAGCAAATCATTATTAGGTATGTATTTTTTTAAGTGTGGTAATTTTTGCGTTACCCTGTATAGTAGTGGCAAGCCCAGCAAGTTCGCCTACAATAACACATCAACACGATTTCGATTCCGTTCCCCGGCTCTCGAGCTCGCCCGCATCGATCGTGTTGCCGCCGGTTTGCCAATCGACAAACGACCCGCAAAAAGGAAAATAACAGGAGCGCTTTCGCCCGCGAAGAAAATTGCCAACACCCAGAGAAAAGTGCAGCTGCACCGAATGCAGTTGTTGCCTTATTTTTCCTTCCATGACGATGTGAGTAGCAATAAAGCCTTCTGCAGGTCGTATGGTTCTAACGGCAATTGGCGTTGCTTTGAACGCCTCGGCTGCAAACGCTTCCAAAATTTCCAGAGAAATTACCGCCGCTATTGAATACAAATGTATGAATAATTTTCTGCGACGGCCTACGCGACACTGCGATGATCGACGCGACGTCAGCGACGCAGACGACTATTCGTCCTTGATTAAATGCGAGTGCGTCAAGCCATCGAGTAGTGGCCGAAGGACACCGGGCGTAGGCGACGGGCCGCAGGAGACGAACAAACTTTCCGCACTGATGCCTCTCATGCGTGCATGTGAGTCGGGCGCGAATCACGCACCGAAACGACGATTCCCCCGGCGCCTCCACCACAGTCGCCATCATATTTGTGCTTTAGCTTTCGGCTAGTGGCTAGTCCTTTGAGATTTTCAACTTCTATGCAAAAGCACCAAACAGAATTTCACCCACGTATATTTGTATAGCGACAAGACTAGAATCTGCTGCTCTATTCAATGATGTAGATTAAAATGCGGATCTACAAAAATTTCATATTCATAGTTTCGTAGTTTCAGCATCACATAACATTTCTATTAGCTCTTAAAGTTACGAGTTCCATAGAGAACAAGTGATAATTAATTTGGTCGTTTTTTGCAAGAGGTAATGTGTGAATGTGCAGACGACGCTGGCGGTGTAAAGCACCAAACACCTGGCGAGGTTGCAGCTTGTTATTAGCAAAGTTAAGCCATACCGCATCCGTGCGCCGAGTACGTGGAAATTTTCATGATGCATGTGCGTGGATGAACACGCGCAAAGCAAAACCGACGCGCGCCACCAGAGAGATTCACATTTAAACTTGTTAGGAAACAACCCTATTCACTTACAAGCGGTGCGCGCCGGATGGGATTTACCTGCAGCTGGAATACAACCCAGTTTGTTGTACATTTTACATTTTACATTTTCACATTAAACTAGTCAGCATATACCATCTGTTCTTCTTATATGCATTTGATTTCCAATGGTCTTGCAAGTACCGCACTATGAATATTTACTTGTGACCTATACCAAGGTCACAATTCGAAGTGAGTCACAAATAATTAAAGATCTACATTATTTACATATGAGGTCATGGTGTTAATTATGCATATGGAAATATTTCGAAGAAGTTGGATGGAGAGCATAGTGTATGTTCCAGATTGCAGTCAAACAGTTGAACAACAAAACGCGTATCTAGTAAATTAATTAGTGCCGAGATTTAATATTTATATATATAGGAACATTCTCATTACACTACTGAACATTTATGCCACATGTAGTTGTGCAATGCTTTCTGCTGCTTGCGGCAACTACATGGAGGAACTGAGATTCTCCCGGAGTTTGCCAAAGTAGGTACTTAACATAAATTCACTAAAAACAATGCAAGAAACCTAGTGCAGAAGTTTTCCTCTCTGCATGCAAAAGCATAAACATTTCTGATAATATACTATATGTTGAAAGAACTTATCAGCCCTTTCTTTTAAAAAATGATTTATGTTATTAAAGTTTTATAGCTTTACGCCCATATGGTAGGAGGGGTATTTTGATTAAAATAAATCAATGTTTTAATTATCACATATTTTCCCTTCCAGAATTAGGAAACCTGAAAAATCAATGAGTTTACACCCTTTAAATCATGCCATGCGAATACGATTGAAAACAAATATTTACAAACTTTTTATCCCTCTCTTTTAATTCGTTTACGGCGCATCGCCCTTTCCTCATTAAAGTCGTGAGCGTTTCTTATCAATGTTTATCGATATTTAACCTTGTTTGCCCAACACTGTTTCTTTCAAGCACCCACTTGTAATCAAGGATTTTATCAAAGTGAAACATCAATATCGATGGGGAAAGAAAAATGCCGAAAGGCTAATTAGAATTTATATGTATTCTTCCTTCATTTCGCAGGGAAAAAAGCTCCACGAACGTTTAAAATTAAACGCTGTTTGCTTATTTTCCGCGAATTTTTTTTGCACAGCCCTTGCAACTCTTTTATTATCAGCAAGGCTTTTAATGGAGCGCCCACGAATGAAAAAGAATTAAGTCCTTCTTGGTGCTACACGGCCTTGGCAAAGAACGCTCTCCACTTGGAGTATGCGTAGAAGTGAAGAGCACGTTTTAGCTTCAGTCGTTGCCGGTAACGATCCTCAAACGGTTTCTTCATTCGTTTTTATATCTTCTCCTCCATGGGTGTGTGCGTGTAGCAGCGTCAAGGATCTCTTAGCGAGGAGGATGGGGCGGATTGAAATTAGGGTGTGAGTGAAGGCATTTAAATTTGCCTACATTTCTTGAAAGCGGGGCGCAAAAAAAGCTCGGATTAAAGTGAAAGATGTAACAGTTATCAACGGTGATTAGGCTTCGGGTGTGATTTGGATTATCTGTGGATTCCATTTTGGAGATGAAATTGCAGTAATGAAAGGAAGATAAGAAAGAAGAAAGAAACAAAAAAGGTTGTGAAATAAGTGAAATTTGCGACGGATTCTTTATATTTATTTAAAAATAGTGCAAAAGCATTGTTCTGTGTGTTTATTGTAGGAAATAATGTTTGGTAAATTGAAAAACTAAGATATTAGAAACAGCACTTTGGACTTAATTTCGCCGCGTTTTATTATCTTCATTATTCTTCATTTCTGCGCGTTTGGGTTCTTTGTTTGGACTTGCCGCACAGCCTGATAGCTTGATAGTGCTCGCTGCGTGCGTAAACTTTTCAATTTTTTAAAGTTTTTATCCACAACTTTTAGCAACTTTTTTTTCCCAGCGACACTCCCCATTTCATACATCTCACATCTCACAGTTGAACCACCACCTCGTATACTCTCATCTAGCCTTGGCTTCTTAATTTTTAATATTTCAATTTTCCTCTTCGTTTTTTTCGTGGCTCGCGTAAAAATTCGACGTACATTTTGTTGGAAGTTACTTTGTGTTACGGATACTTTACGCGAACGCATTACATTAATGATGCTCTCGGCTTTCATCCTTTTGATGAAAATAAATATTCTTTGAAAATTTTGAATTTTGATAACTCACTTTACGAGAGGATGGGAAAGTTAGGTTGTTACTGGGCAAGCGTTGAAGGCGCAAATCCTTTTAAATATTTGTCGCCGGAATAATTGAAGCAATTAGGAAATCTCGTCGCGATTTTTCGCGGCTCAAATTTTGCTCTCCCTAGCGCCGGATAAGATTTTTCGCGCTTTTTCGTTTTGCTGCTGGGGCGTGCATCTCGTTATTAATTATATTAATTAGAAAACGCTCTGGGCGTCAAACGACTTTTCAGCACGAGCCGTGGGGTTAGTCCCTGAGGAAGTTTTTTAATTTCTGCGCGTGTTGCTTTAAATCAAATTTAAACGTTTTACTGCTTTTGGATAATCCCGTATAATCAAATAAAGTTAACATTCAGAGTTTTGAACAACTACCATAAAATATGTCTTGTATGTAAACTGGTTGACTTCCTATAACACCTATGCTTTTCGTCGGTTCATGGAGACGTTTCAGACTAGATTAATGAAATGGTTTGAAACTATAATAAATCTTACCCCATCAAAAAAATAATTTTTCTTTTCTTGATGTATACACCCAAGTTAAATGCAGACCTCGTTTTTGGATAGAAATACTGTGAATTTAAAAAGAAGTTGTTTCTAAAAATTAAGTCCATTTTTCTAAATGGTACTTTGACCGATATATAATGCTTTCTTCATCAAACTTGAATAAATATCAATTTTGGAATTAAATTTGGAGCTTTTTAGTTGCATTCGATATCAGTTATCGTTCATCAGTCCCTTTGTTTGGAAGATAACGCTCACTGTAGACGTGCTGACCTGTCGTCGTTCTTAGCTGTTTTTCAGTACGAATTTCTTTCTTTTTTCTATGCCATCGCGGAAGGGCGGAAGCATGTCTTCGCTGGTTGGCGGGCTTTTTCCATTGTCTTTATTGTGGCAAGAATTGTCTGCGAGGCGCTGCTGGTAGCCGGGCGTGCAATTAATGTAATTTATCGACGTGTACGTGCATTAAAAACAATCGTCGACTCGTTCGCGCCGCGCCGAGATATACTAGACACGAGATAGCGCGTTCGAAAGAAACCAAAAGACGAGAGGGATTATCACGTGATCCCGGACATAAATCAGCGGCGTACGGCATCACAATCCGCACAAAATGAAGTGCATTTGGAATCGAAAAACAACCTCGACTTTAAAATTATTTTCAACATATAAGAGAGGCGTCAATTTGCAGTTGATAAGTTTGCTTATGGGTTGACTAGTAAATAAACATCAGCTCCAATCAAGGCATTCATTTGTTAGACTTTGTTGTGCACGCCACGTGCGAAGAGTTTTGCGTCTCGCGCCCGACGTCCTGCGGCTTTGCGCGCAGTATGGAAGTGGATGGTTTTGATTGAAAGCATAGACTCCTCTTGCGCCGCGCACGAAGACCAACTTTCCGACTTAATTATAGCCCAGCACAACCGCATTGCGAGGGAAAGATATATCTCTATTAGTGATAGCGCCCCGGCGCGGCGATAACACGCCGATGCGCGCCTCGGCCCACCCTTATCCTTCGTCATCCGCCATCAAGCACATTCACGCCCAGGAGTCAAGAGTGCAATATCACCTTCAGGCACTTCCACAACGCTTTGCGTACGTACTTACGGCTGGCTTCTTTCATTTCGTACAACTTGATGCTCACATGCTGCGCAAGCAACGAGTCACGAAGTTACCGTACACCATAAATGCAATCATGAAAATAGTCATTAAATACAAAACGTGAAGACATTTCCGCGCTCCCTCAGCTGGGTTCTCCGCCGTCCCCCACACAAAGCACTCATTTCGTTAAGAACTAATAGGTACTTTTAGGTAATGCTTCTTGGAGCAGTTGAGGCTTTTTTCGAACGGCAAAAAGTCATTAAACAAATATTTTCCATTAATTTTCCACCCTTGCGTCGGCTGCGAACAGAGAATGCGGAATGGTGCGACTGAAGCGAGGGCGTACGTTCGATCATTAATATAAATAGCGCTGGCGCATATTGTAAACATTGTAAACGCTCCCTCTGTGGCTATGCGCTAATTATTCACGTTAATTAATTAAAAATTGCTTTCGACGGCGATGGCACGCAGTAATATACGTTTCTTCGCGATGTATTCTTAACCTGCCTAGATTATCTGGTAAGTAAGAAACGTGTCTTTTCTTCTGTTTCATAATTCACCAGAATAAAACAAAAAAGTTATATTTTTCTTTCCACAAATTCTTTACATTTATGATTTAACTATACTAATTCCCACAAAGACGGGGTTTCATTTTTTTTAGTTTGAGGATGGTATGTTTTTACATACCTACTAGAAGTCTAGAGAAATCTGAGCATTCGTAATGAGTTTTTTTCTTACAAAGTTTCAAATCGAGAAACACATACTTCTCACGGCACCTCCACAAACATTTTCATTTTATACTTTTCTCATTTATATATAACCACCAATCGAATGGACTATTTACACTTATATTTCACCACGACGTCAGGTTTTCTCTCCCATTCACATACAAAACGCGCGACGGTACTGTTTGTGGCAGTTGATTAATCGCCCCGGTCACCTGAGGCGCAAAGATGTATGACTTAAGTTCACAGAAAATTATCATTATCTCGGATAGCCTGGTGAGTTGTGTGGTTCACAGCCCCGGTGCGTATAACTAGGGACAACGGTTCGATTCCGGGTCAGGTTGAGGTGTTGATTTTTTTCTATGAACTTAAGGAAATTTCAATAATTAGTGCTAGCCGTTAATACTTTTCTCATCAATCGAATGGACTATTTACACGGACGTGTTTTTGGTGACATATTTGTTCATTACATAATGATTTCTTAAACATTTGGTACATGCAACAGCATCGCTGGAAAGCGCTTGAACTTTGCCAACTTACCTCGATGAAAAATTTTTATTTCACAATTATGTAAGTTTATGAGTTATTGCTCATTGAAAATCGCCAATTATTTTTTAAAAATAAAAGTTTGTTTCTCTTGACAAAAAATATAAAATTAAAGGAATTTTTACGCTCTTCATATTGATGCTAATTTCATAATTGTGGTTGTTCTCATTTTTTAGTTATTGGGCGTTATTGGGTTTGGTAAAAGAAATCACGTTGTTGATGGAAAAACCTAAAAGAAGCGATATCTTAAAAACAAAGCTCGAACGGCTCATAATTGTCGAACATTTTAGACTCTAAATTGTAATTTCTGGGTGCAGCCTTGAATGAACCACCTCGTAAATAAAAGGAACCGTTGGTTTGAATCTTTATATGTTTGTATGTATTTTTGTCCACTTCGTCAAATTCATAAATTTAGTCCGATAAAGATGAGATTTGGCTCATTCGCAGATAATAGTCAGGAATAGAATACTGATGGTTATGTCTCAGTTTGCACTCCTGCTCTTTGGCAATTCGTGTGTGTGGTGGCGCCGCGCCGGGAGTAGACTGAGCGTTTATCTATTTTGAATTCCGCAATTTGCATGCTTTGATATTTCTAGATTTTTAGTATGTAATAAAGGTATCAACGAAGTATGGGAAATACTTCCGAAACACATATTTTTTGTTTATATTTCCCGAAATAAAACCTCCCCACAACTGTATTGATGTTCTTAAATAGTAAAACTAATTACGCGCCATCGTTTCATCTCTGGGGAGAAAACAAAGTTTTCCGACTTGACGCGCGCTTCTTGAGAAGCGCGCAAGTACAACGCAATTTGCCTTAGTTTTCTAAAGTGTTCTTAAACTTCAGGCTCGTTATCCCGCATGTCGCTGTGTGTGTGTCCCGACTCGATCCTTGGATCCAACTCGCGCGTTTCGATATCGCCGCGGCAGTGGTGGTGGCGGCGCCGGTGCGAGTATCTTGTAAATTAAATTATTTACATTTTACACGCAGCTATAGACAATTCCCATGTCGCTGCGCCAAACAGAGGAAACAAGCAGTTAAAGACAACTTTGCTTATTCGTTTTAGCGCTCCGAGCGCAGCGAAAACGAGCCAGCCTGGGTGAGGAAAGTGTTTGAAGTAGACGAAGAAAGGTAGTCAGTTCTTAAGTAAATTCCAAACTACGAAGCTTGGCAGTGCATGGCCAGAGCTTGCATGGTTGTGCTGTTGTCTAATATACAACGCTTAAGTTCTCCACATTCCCAGTTGGATGAAAATCAAACTCATGTGAAACTAGAGCAGAGCAACGCCTTCGAGATATATTAAATTAAATTAAACTGTTATTGAATACATTTTTGCTTGTCGAAGATGGGGTAATTGTTGATAGAGGATTACAAAAATCAATGTCTACCCATCACCAATAAATAGTGATCACTAGGTGTGTTCGTTGTCGACGAACCTAGTGATCACTATTTCTTGGTGATGGCTAGATATTGATTATTGTAATCCTTTGTAAATTGTTATTTATCCACGACTTCTTAGTAATTGGACAAATACAAACTTTTTGAGAATTGAAAGACCTTACATAACTTCTCGTAAAAGTGTATTTCGAAACTAGAGTCGCGTTTTCCAGAGTAAAGTTTTGTCCCTATACCTAATATATTGAAAAGACGGCAAAAGCACTGTCATTCGAACAATCACTATTACGCTCACCTAATTTTCACACCATAAGAAAGAACATCTCATTTGCTATCATTTAGTCTAAGAAGAGTGACGAAAAGTTTTGCGTGGCTATGTTAAAATCAAGTTTGAAGCAATGATTGCATGAAATCACAAGTCCCATTTAAAACGATTGGGAAATCATATATTTTGATGGTAATTTTCATTAAACATTTTGTACGGACCTAATTATGGTATTATTAGATTGCATTTTTAAATACCTTTCTCATGGTTTCAAAATAAAGGTTGTGTGGTAACTCTTAATTGGGCAGTTTTTAACGAAATTAAAATGTTTATATTAAATGTCCGAAATTCAGATCGTATCTACAATGTACAACATTTGATTGGAAATTTCATCCTCTTTCAAATGACGTGAAAACATCTCGTGCGAAAATTGCCTGGCTATGATTTAATCATCAATTTATTCAACGAACGCATGGCACAGTGACTAAGTGCACAATCCAAATTCCTCCCCGTGTATTTTGCAAATTTAGTTCTACCCGCACTAACACCATTGGGTAGATAATTTTATCCTCTCTTATAATATGAGAAAAAATCTCGTGCCAATGTTGCGAAGCTGATAAGTTTTGAATGATTATTGTAAACAAATCACAATCTTTTCTTATTTTCAATGTTTTTGTGATATATGCGTTAAATCATGTGACTAGTGGAAATGCAATGCATAGATTTCTTTGTTCTAAAGTAATCTTTGTTCTGCAGTGCAAGTTTTGTTGGGATTTATAGCTGAACATTGGAGAATTAAGTCGCCTTTCCAGTTCGCTTTTGAACGCAGCTTTTTTTGCGTTTTTTTCAAATTCTGGCAGGCGATTGTTTGAAATCTGACATTTACCAAAAAAACGCGAAAAAGCTGCGTTTAAAAACGAACTGAAAAGGCGCCTATAAGCTGGACGTGGTTAATCGTCCTGAATCGGCCCGACACCAGCGCAACACCAACTGACTGACACGTTGAGTTCGTTAGGGTTGTTACATTAGAGACTAGTTACTTAAGTAATTACATTGGATAAGTGGAGTGGCTAAATAGTGAACTAACACAAATGAGGCGCATAAAATATGATAAGTAACTAGTTGGCTACCCAATGATGTATAAAAATTTTCGCTTCATTTATATTTTTCAGGCAATGCGTGAAAACCCATTGGTGCGGCGATGGCAAAGCTATCAAATTTAAGTATCGACGCAGGTCAACCATCGATTTTGGTTAACGGCGCGGCGCAACCCGCAGGACCCCAGCTTTTCGTGTGCTAGTTCATCGACCATCGAACGTCATTAATAGTTTTGAATATTTATTAGGATTTGGTGCGCTCGCCAAATGCGCGATCGTGCGCAATGTGCCCGCGCAAACTCTAGATACGCAGGACCCAGTTAACGATAACAGCCATTCGATTCTCTACGGCCACGAAATTAAACTGTTTTGTTTGTCCCAGCTTCCAATGTAAACTTATATATTGTCAAATTTCGTCAATGCAAATAAACACGCTACAATTTACATCCAAACGTGATGTGACTAAGTGACTACACATTCTAAAAATTGCGTTGACCCACTTTTAACCCAAAATACAAAACATCAGAGTTTTAACGCAAGAAAAAACAATAACTCATGGAAAATGCTAAGTATGGGTGGAACGACTAAAGAGGAAATGTAAGCACGCGGAAAGTGGGTTGCTGTATAAAGAAAAGACGAAAATTTGTCGAAATTGCTGGGACTGTTGGGTGGAATGTGCTGGAAATATTAAAGGATAACATGTACATGAGTTGCGGATGGTGGTGGAGGCGCATCCCAGCGATGCCTCGCCGCAAGAGGTACCGGTGAGCGCTCTACGCACAAAAGAACGCAGGCAAACGTAAAACGTGTGTTCGACCGAGCGTGACATTGTCCTTTCGTCTCTAAAGAATTTGCGGTGCGGCGGTGGCGCGGATGACAGAAATTCAATTTTGCTCATAACCGCACTGAAAAGAAACAACTGACAGCGCTGCGAAACAGCAAGCAGCAAGCAGAAGGAAAAGAAAGATGCGTTTTTTCAGACTTTGCTGGTTGCCTACTTTGCTACTTTCAGTTGCTCCGCTCTACTACTACCTACATATCATCATATCGGTATATTTATTAATAATTTTACTACACTACACTACAAACATTTATTAATGTGTGGGTTGCTTAACTGTGTTATGGCATCTCAACCCATTAACTATGAAGCACTTGTCTTTGTTATGTCATATTGATTTGATACATTTTTATGATTAGGGTATTCTTTTCCTTGTTTTCTGTTCACTGGTACATACTTAATACAAGCGGAAAAAAAAAACATATTCTTGTCATATCCTCTCTCACGGTTAACTGGCAAACGAGGTGACCGCGGCGACCGCCTACGATATGTAACCCTTGTCACATCAAAATTCAGACCGGGAATTTATTAA
Source organism: Geostiba sp. GC000077 (assembly GCA_030264215.1). Taxonomy (NCBI): domain Eukaryota; kingdom Metazoa; phylum Arthropoda; class Insecta; order Coleoptera; family Staphylinidae; genus Geostiba; species Geostiba sp. GC000077. Next base: position 61 of record JARJDQ010006516.1, on the reverse strand, counting down.
TATTACGTGCGTTTTAATAAAGCTATTGTTTGGCATGCGATTTGGGGATACTTGCGGAACA